>VXBB01020592.1:116203-176907 GCA_013399915.1 Illadopsis cleaveri | reverse complement strand
ATGAGGAGTATGTTAGAAGAACCTGCCTATTTGCAAGCGGGACTGGACTTTTATACTATAAACACAACCAATTCCCCCTTTTGGAAAGAGGAGATGCAGGTCCTGTGCTGCCTGGAGCTCCCCCCACACCCTCCCGAGGTGCTGCCTGCTCCTTTCTCTTCCAAATGGGACTTGGAAGATGTGAAGGAGCAGTGGAGCCGGCCAGGCCCTGCTCTGCTGTGCCTCCAGAGTGATTGACTGTCAGCCATGTGTCCTCAGGTCAGCTGTGTCAGATTAGCATTTTTAGATAAAGATGCTTTACCATATCTGCCACATCTTTACCTCATTATCAGAATGAGTCAGACTAGGTTTAGCTGTAATTCAACACCAAAAGCAGCGGGACTGCCCTCCTCTCACTTCCCTCCACCTCCCTCCCCCAGTCCACCACTGATCGCCTTGCAAACAGGGCATTATTCGAGTTCCTTGACCACATTCCAGGGCAGAGCATCCTGCTTCAGCAAGGACCTCCGCTGGCCATCAGAGGAGCAGCTGTGAGGACACAGCCCCTGCCAAGTGTTCAAAGGCCAGGCTGGATGGAGCTCTGACCAACCTGGTCTACTGGAAGGTGTCCCTGTCCATGACATGAGGGTTGGAACTGGATGGTCTTTGAGGTCCCTTCGAGCCCAAGCTGTTTTGTGATTCTTTGATTATTGCTGTCTCTGGGTCTTTGGCTGCTGTTTTCCTCCTGCATTCCTGGACCCATAGCAATGAGGACTGATACTGGTGACTGTGATGATATTGAACACCCTACTCCTTTCACTCCTCCCCACAAAAAGAAAATTAAGTGTATGAGACAGATTCTGGTACCACTAAGTACTGCTGCGTGCTGTAGCTGGACTCACCAGCAGAGTCTGAAGGATGTCAAAGCTCTCTCTGATCTCCTCATCATTACCACTACCTCGACAGCCAGTCTGGCTGGAGAATCTGCAGAGGAGAAAGGTGCTGGAGCCTTCCTCCCCCTCTGCATCATCAGACCCCCCTCAGGGAATTGCTGAGGCCAGGGAAGGGACTGGGCTTGCCCAGCATTTGCCAAAGAGCTGCATGGAGCCGAGCTCAGGAGCTGAAGCAGCAGTTTGGTCACGCAGCCCTTTTTGAAACACAGCAGCCTGCAGCACTGAGGCATCACCTCTCTGAAGGCAATGTGCAGCAGACATGCAGCAGGCACATGCATCTGCAGTCACTCTCATGCCTGGTAGCCCTGAGAGGCTCAGCAAAGCTGCAATATTTCCTCTTTTCTGCTCCATCCCTTCTGCTTCTCCTCAGGNCAGCAGAGGCAAGCTGAAAATTGAGTTCTAGGGAGCTTCTGTGAGAGGGGAAGGAACTCCCACTCGGCTGCTCGCAGCGGCAGGGTGTTTCAGCCATCTCCTTCTCAGCACTACGGCGGAGGCCACCCCACTCCCCCCACCCCCAAGGTGCCTGTTTCCAAGAGCTGATTATTTAATAAAGGCATTTAAAGGAGAAAACATTGCCTCCTGCCCATTTTCTTCAAAAGCAAAAAAGACCTTATTTTGTAACTCAAAAAGCAGTGAGAGGATTAACTCTTCTCTAATCCTTCTTTTCTAAGAGGGACTGAATCCCCTTTTCATCAGGCACACTGCAGTTTCACTGCCTTCACCTTGACTTACCCTCTACTTCACCATGCTTTATCCTCTATTTTGTTTCCTTTTCACCTCCTGTAAGTTTCTGCTGTTGCCATGACTTTTCAAATATGCTATCTGCCTTCAAATGGGTCTCATTTCCTCTTCTTAAACTGTTTGAACTTTCAGTAGGGACTTGTTAAGGCAAGCCTTATTAACATCACACAGCACAGTTAGTTAAGGGACAGCCTCGATCTCAGCACATCATCGTCAGACATTGGATTCAAGAGAGTGAGGAGCAATTGCCACTCACACTCAGAAAGCAGCAGTCCTGACACACTGGGTGTTAAAAAGTGTAGTCATAATGGTTACCTGAGTACTGCCAAGTTCTCTGTAGAATCCACAAGGAGAGACCAGAACTTCCAGGGGATAATTTAACCTTCTGAAGATATACATTGTTTTTTGTTTGCCTTCGTTTGCTCAGTCTTATCCACCTTCCTAAAAATTTCTGCAGAATTGTAGTTTTGTTCAAGGTGGCATTTAAGGTAAAATATCCATGCAAATTAGATTAGTTCTGGATCGTTTGATCCCTTCCCAATTTCTGAGCAAACACTGCCAACCATTTGCAGAAGTGCCAACACCTGATGAAAAAACCGCTGTTATCCTTGCTGTTGCAGACTTCTTGTCTCCTGAGATGTAAGCACACAGCCAGCATTATTCTACATCAGTTAAATAACCTAATTTCACAGGTAATTTACACCAAGGGAAAGCATATCAACAGGTGTTTTAATATCTGAAAATACAATTTCCAGTTTGGAAAAGTAAGATCTTTGGGAAGTGACATAAGGAAAATGTCATAAATCTCATTAATGTCAACTAAAGTGAAATTTTCGCTGAGTTTCAGGCTTAAATTCATAAAATAAACAGTTGTGGGACCCAGACAACTTTTGGAGGTGACACATAATATCAGGCTGCTGACACTGCTCCATGTCCCCCTGCATCCAAGGCCTCAACAGCAGCCACACATGCATGCCTGGCACAAGAGTGTAGCTGTCAGCAGCATTAATCACTGTGCAATGTCTGTGCTCAGGAACAGACAAGCCAAGCTGATATTCATTTTCTGCATGAGAGTAGTCAGAGCTTTCACTTGGGGAAGAATCCCATTTTCTCTACTTCCTTTGTCCCCTACTCCACAGAACTTGCACCCACAGCTTCTGTATGCAGGAATGCTCTAACCCTCAACAGTATGAGGTTATTTCAGGTGAAAAACCTCCCCAAAACTCCCATGGGGTTATAAGGTTGGGAGACTTGGGAGGCTTGTGAGTGATGGAGGTCTTCAACCCGCTGAGGTTGGGGGGAGAAAAATGAGAAAACACTGATGTTGTCAGGGCTGAGGGGTGAGAGCCTTTCTCTGTCAGCTTAGTAGGAGGTTGTGCTGTCCCTGTGTGATCCATAGGGACAAGCATGGAGTGGCCAACAACAGGGATATCTCTTCTGGTAAGGCAATTTGCAGTTTATCCTCAGTTTTCTCAGGCAAAAATGCAATGTGTCCCAGGAGGGCACAGCCTTTCTTACCTATTTAATTACTGCACAGGGATGTGCTTCAGGCAGCTTTGTGTCTCTCTCAACAGGTGGTTTTGTTCAGCATCGAAGCAAAATCAGTGACCAAACTCCAACTGTCAGAGCTCTCCAAGAGCCAGCTGCCACCTCTGGATGCACAGAGTCATTGCAGTATTGCCTTGCCATGTCCCAGGGGACACACAAGTATTGGCCACAGATAGAAGATCTCAGGACACAAGGTCACATAAATCTGGGCTGCACAAAAAGACCTGTCAGCCGAGCCAGGCTGCTGCAATGGACCTACAGTTCCTGACATTTACTATTCCAGGACAAAGCAACCATCAATGCTCCATTTAAATTCTGGCTTTGAAAGGCTTCTATTTAAATCCAGACAGTCACTGCTGAAACCAACACAAGTGGCACAAAGACACACGGGTGCCTGGCATTTTCCCATGTGACGCTCCAGTTACCCCCTCAGAAAATGTGAAACCCACTGTCCCATTTACCAGAAATGGTCTGGCAGGGCTGAATTGGCCATGACTATTTATGGAAAAGGCCTCTCAACTCAAAGAATCCTCCAAAAACGCGGCACACAGGAATGTGCTTGTCCCCAGAATGGGGTGCACTATCCACAGTGCTAATGAATGCAGATGGCAGAGCTGCCTCTCACCCTGCTAAATTGCCCATGAAGATGAGTATTTTATTTTCTGGGCTCAGGGAGGCACAGAAAGAAGGTGTGACACTTCTCATGCCAAGAAGAAGCCCTGCACCCCGCTTGCTCACAAAGAGCATGCCGGGAGTGGGACTTGTGGTGGTGGGACTGGACTGGATCTCATAACAGCAACACTGCTCCTGCCTCAAGACCTGCAGAACAATAGTCCTTTCAGTTAGTGATTAAACCAGTATCTCTGCAAACTCTGAATAGTTTTGGTTTGCAATTGGCATGGATAGTGGTTTCTTGTCAAATTTTTCTTCTAAATCAGTGTGAAGTATTCTCCTTGAGAACATCTTACTGAGCTATTTGTAATGAAATACTTTGTTCTCGTTGAACTGATGGCCCAGTCTGTCTGAGAATAGTTTGATTTCTATTCACTTATTAATATGCCTAACTAAGTATTGCAAACAAAGGGAAGATGGGTAAAGGCACTTCCAAATTGATGAATTGATTGTGGACCTCTTCTGCCTTCAGTCCTCAGCTGTTGCAGCACAAAAACTAAGCTTCTCTGTGAAATTGAAATGTAAGTGTTTATGTTGTTCGTAAGACTGTTATTCTCAAAAATCAGGAGATGATGACCAAAGGTGAAGGAAGGACAGCCTCTTCCTCATATCTCAACAGGACAGAACTCAGACATGAGGAGGAGGTAAGGATCCCCACTAAACTGTAAAGCCTAAAAATACCTCAGTTAGAGAAAGGCCTGTAGATCCTTTGGCCCTTAAAATGGTCAAGCCTTGCAGTAAGAGAGAACAAAAGGGCAGGAGGAACTGGACAAACTTGCCAAGTGTGGTTGGAGCAGAGATGCAGGGGTATTCCTGCTGCCAGTGCTGGGAGCAGTTGTGATTTACAGCCTCCCTGAGGCATCTGTGCTTGCAGGGACAGAGACACAGGATGGCTTGGACAGGGAGAGCACTGGGCTCTCACCTGCCTTTGCACTGCAACCCTGGGCAGGAGCCAGTCCCAGTAATGGCCCAGAGGCTGGTATTAGAGAGTGACACATGCCTGATTGTTTGCAGTGGTACCTGATGCCTGCAACTAGATGATTTCTAAAAATACTGTGGAAGGGACTGGAGAGATAGGTGCTCTCTGGTTTTCACTCTGGTCCTTCAACTGCAGGCTCAGGAGAGGCTGCTTCCCCTGGAACTTGGTTTTCTGACCAGCGAAAGTGTTCATTTATCAAGACTAGACCCAAGGCTTGGTGTTGTGACATTAATCAAATGGAGGTAAAACCATTGCTGAAAATCAAAAAATGAGCCTGAACTGAAGGAGGCTCTTTTTATTTAATGAAAATGGGCTTTTCATGAGATGATCAACCCCCAGTGGCATGTTGGAGTGGCAAGTGCCCTGCCAGATGGGAAGTGCCTGGCCCTGGCACCAAAGCCCACTAACACCTCTGGTCTGTGAGCAATGCCTGGACCCCCACCTGAGACTGTCTCTGAGCTGCTCACCGGCTAGCTGTGCTCTGGGGCAGCACACAACGAAAGTTCTGTGGGTTAGTTCTGATCTCAGCCTGACCGCGTGGTCTGAGGTCTTGGAAGAAAGTGCTGACTCCGGCGTGGGGTTAGCAGATGTTTATTTCAAAGTGACCCACATGCTAGAGCAAGGAGAGAGCAAGAGAGCGACTGGACCTCCTTTCACCCCTTAAGTACCCTCGGGCGTACTCTGGGCAGGGGATAACTTTTGGACCAGTGGGTGAAATGGGGGGGATGGCTTGGGACATGAGTGCTTAACAGGACAATGGGTATGGGTGGGTGTCTTTGGGCACCTGGGCAAATAGGTGAACATCTCTTTTCAGACCTATCAGGGAGATTGACACTTGCTTCAGGGAGAAACCACCGGGGAGTGGGATGGGGGGTAGGGAGAAAGGGGACATACCAACACATACAAATAAACAAGAAACATATACAAAATTAAAAAATCCTAATTATGCACTGTAACACCCACCAGCAAACATCCCAGTCCCTGTGTGTCCCAGTGACCTGCACCCATTGCTTCCCAGAAGCCTTTTTAACGTACTTAATCTCCTTAGCCAGGAAGACAGCTGGGTATGAAGTTATGTGTTGAGCAGCCTGGAGTGGGAGGTGTCCTGTTCCCCAAGATGCTGGCAGAAAGCATTGTCCCTAATGACTCCCTGTGGGAAGGAGTAGAACATGCTGACCCAGAGCAGGCAGCAGGCAGGATAGCAGTGTCCCTGGAGAAGATTATTTTAGTGTTTTCAAAGCCATTAAGCTTTGGTACCAAAATTTGATGGGACAAGAACTGCATCCTGCTGGCAATGCAAATTAAACTATTAATAGATTTTCTGCACCCTGAAAAGTGCAAAATAATGTATGAACACAAGGTCTTCTTAAAACCAATCTGGTCTATTTCTTCCACATAGCCAACTTGTTTCCCAAAAAAAATATTTAGTTTCTTCTTACCACAAGACAGGAAAGTTTAGCAGCGGTTAGAATAAGATTCCCTGATTCACTTTTAGCAATCCTGGCTAAAGCCTCCTTGCACAGAAAACACAATCTAAAGTAGCAAGAAGACATAAGCATGCGTTTTTTCTCCTGAAAGCCTGTGTGCATTCCAAGCAACTTTTAAGAGCACTTCCAATGCTAGCTCTTAAGAGAGACTTTATCACTCTGAGATTAGACCATTAGAATCTAAAAAGAGTCCCTAGACAGGCCTGAAAATTTACAAAAAAGGCAAGAAACATGTTATAAGAAGGAGAAGAAGAAAAGATCCACTGTGAACGTGGCAGTGTCTGTTTCCAAAAACTGTAGAAGACAGTGACGTTCAACACAGCCTGATAAAACGCTTCTTCCTTTATCCATTATGATTTGAGAAAAAGAAACCATCCAAAATGAATTTTATCTATCTGGATTAAGTGGGCTGTGCAGGAAATTCTGTTTTCTGTCGTTTAATGGCAGGGATTACACAGTGTGCATGCTGCCAGCACAGCCCTTGGCATGAGCCTTGATTACCTTTCAGCAGGAAAACCTGCTTGCCCCGGCAGTCCCTCTGCCCAGGGGGCACAAGGCATGTGTAAAAATGCATAAGAATATGCAATTTCAGCATCGTGATACAGGATTCTTGATAGCTGAACCTGTTGTTTATTGATGGGATCAGATTAGAGGCTTAGAGTCTGCCTAAGTGAAGGAGGTGTTTTTTGGTAATGAAACTCCTGGTAAATCCTGCAAGTGCCTCAGGAAGCCTTCAGGCAAATTTGACTCTGTTCCTGGTACTACTCTTGTTTTGGGCTCTGTTCAGCAAAGTAAGCAGGTACATAAATATATACCCAAAGCAGGTAGGTAATGCCAGCTCTATAAATTAAAAGGGTCTTTTCTGCCTTTCTGAGGTATGAGTCTGGCTGGTGCCCAGGATAGACAGTGTCCTGTGGGTGGAACTGAGGAACTGAGCTGCAAGGGGCACAGATGCTCTTCCATAGTGAAGTCAGGGAGTTTGCATCAAGAGGATTTTGCCAGGGCAGGACTGTGAACCTGGGATTTAAAACATGCTCCTGGTATCTCTCCTGCTTCCAGATCTCTTCTGCTGCCATCTGAGTGCTGGAGAAGAAAGCCTCCATTGGGCATGAAGGAAACTTTCAAACAGAAAGGGAGAACATCATCCAGATGCATCTTCCCATGGTGACCTCCCATGCAGGCACCATCTAACACAGTTGACAGTAACAGCATTTACCTCTTCTTAGCCAGTTTTGAGGCAGGAACAAACATATTTAGACCCTCCCTGGTGAAGACTCATCTAACCTGAAGTATATGATCCCTAGTACAAGAGGTTCAGGAACTCTCCAGGACTCTCAATTCACAGCTTCAGCACTCTATAGTTAGAAATATTTCCCAACTCTCATATAAATATGATCTGATCTTTTTCAGCCTTCTGATGTTTGCATTTTTGTAGTGGAGTTTCTCACAGATTTTCATATAAACAAAAGTGAGGTTATTGTAAACTGTTCTTCTTGTTTATCATTCCTCTCTGGAGGAGAGACAATTGATGGACTTCTAGTTTGACCAGTGTGGTTGGAGAGGTGTCAACTTCATTGTCCAATCCATGATCATTGTCCAAAATCTATATAAATCTAAGCAGAAAAATGCACTTCTCTCTTTTTGCCCTGATGACCTGATGGTGTGCATGTCATTCATTTCGTGTCCTATTGCAACATAAATATTGTTTGTGGCAGTTCCATCAAATATGTTTTTCCTAGTGCTACCAGGCAGACAGAAAAAGTCACTTGTTGTCCTCCATCCCACATTCAGAGACTGCTGCATGCTCCTCTCCCCTCACTACTCTCTTTTCCAGAGGAACTTTTCTGCCAATCCTTCTGACTTGTATTTCTTAAACCTCTGCCACAGCTTCCCATCCTGGACAGCAACCAACCTTTCTTAAAGTGGATTTAGTGCATAAACCCAAGACTCATCAACAAAGTGCAGAGTAAAACTACAGCTGGTGATACTCTTACCAATACAACTCAGAATGCATTTTTCCTTTTATTTAATTCATTTTCCCTTTTATTTCACATTTCATCTTCTATCTAAAAAACAACTTGTGCTTGGGGATGTTTGGGATGGGATTTGTTTTTTATTTGTTTGTTTGGTTTGTTGGTTGGTTTTTGGGAGGGTGTGTTGTTCCCTGCCACCGTGGTATTTGCGCGTTTCAACACCCCTTCCCAAATTCAACATTTTATTTCATTCAACCTTGTTTGCTATGCTTTTCCCCAGGAAAAGCATATTGCTCTGAGCCCTGCTGCATACCTTAAGTAGATTTGAAAACTTCCCTTGAGAGGCTTCATCCCTCCACAAATGAAAGTGCATCCTTTACTCCATCATGAACTCAAAGTGAAAAAAATTGACTAAAACACTGCAAATATTTAGAGAGAAAACTATTCACAGCTTGCCCTTCAGTGCCATATGCCAAGCGCTCACCTTGTTATGATTTAATCTCTTTCACATTCTCCTAGATTGTATGTAAGAACATCATCTGGCCAGGACAAAAGCATTTCTGAAGTCATGATGCGACATAGCAGCTACTATTACCCTGTTCTTGGGACCTGTTATCCTGTCAAAGAAAGGAGTCAGGCTGGACTCATGTAATCTGTTCTTGAAAAATATACTACTGTTATAACTGCATTTTATCCTGTTGGTGCTTATAAAGTTGTAAATAATTCACAGAATCCTGCTAGGTACCAAAGCAAGTCTGACTGGTCTGGCTTCTCTTCATCCACAACCTTCTCCCTTTCCTTCTGTTGTTTGCTCTTCTCTGGCCTGTTGGGATCTCCCACCCTCATTTTGCACTCAAAGATGACTGTTAATGTTTCAAGGAGTGCTTCAGCTGATCCCTCACTTACCCTTGGGTGATTGTCATCTGCCTCTCATGGCTTATCTAATTTCTCTAATTTATGCCTTACATTTAAAACATTTAACTGATTTAAACATTTCAGCACTGAGGAAATTCCAAGAAAATACTAAATAGTTATGTATTGATTTATCAGTCTGCTGGCTCAGAAGAAATAATGACTGTTTTAAACCCCATGCTTTCAAAGGTACTTTCAACTCCAGATAAACATTAGATTTATTTGCTCTAATGATAACAGTTTATAAACCTGTTTGGAAGATAACAGTTTTGTTGCAAAGAAATAATGAAAGTTCAAATTTCAATTTCCTCTTATATAACTGTGACTCCTTCAGATGCTACTCTTTGTCATTTATAAAGCCCAAATCTGCTGTATTTTTGTTTTAAAATACTAGGGTTTTAACCCAATAGGAATGAAAATTCATAATTTTGTTTCTCAAATCACTCAAATTGTTACCATGGAAATAATCCTATATGGAGATGGGTCAAGAGAAAGTAATCTCTCAGAGAAGATTGCTACTTGTAAAGCACATAAATTATAATAATTTAACCAAAAGCATAAAGTAGTCAGTCTGAAAATGTATGGAAATATAATAATTCAATTGAACTGCCAGATCTTTCTCTCCTGTGCGTATCTTCTACACTATTGTTAGAAATCCATCACTAATTAACCTCTAATATGGTTTTCCAGGACACAGCCCAGTTGGTCCCTGAAAGTATTTTGCAAAGGAGATGAGAAGGGGTTGATGCTGGATAAAATAAAGAGCATTGTTCTCACTCTTGCTTGTCACTTCAAGATAAATGTGACTTCTCCTGGATATAGAATCCTTTATGCCCTACTGTAGTGCTGTGAGAAGGCTTGCAATGCTTAATCCCTGTCTCAGATGTGGCTGCACATCCACTGTGAGTATTTTATCTCCAGGAACCTCATCTCAAGCTCAGTGAAAAAACCCCAAAAAACAACAAGGATCTTTGTAAAGAAAACATTGCTTTTTTGAAGTTCAGTGTGCATGCAGATACCAGCTGAATCGTCAGCTATTTTGATACTGAAACTGGGTTTTGTGCTGAAGTAAGGAAATCCCATATTAATGCCACCAAGGAAAGACCTGATGATTTTAGTGTAAAACAAATGCATCACAGAAGTTTCATTTTACTTTGCTTTTGTTCTTCATATTATTTTCCCTGTGAGCATGTGTGGTGTATCTGCCACATCAGTGTCCATGAGCTGTATTAGCAGAGAATTTCCTGTCTCACTGTCTCTTCCCTGTACAGTGTTTTATCTGGGACCAGCTACATTTTTTATCGGAGATCTCTCCAGTGCCCTTCACCCATGATTGACCAAGGTGTTATGTTTGAAATGAGCTGCAATAAGAGATTGGCAAAAATTCTTCCCATTTCAAAGACAGCTGAAACTAGAGGGATTTATTGTGTGATTTGCTCCTGGCTATCGATCCCACTCTACCAGAACTGGGTTAAAATCCAAAGCACCCAAATCCAATGTTATCCTTCAATTCAACTTCTAATGTTTTGTCATTTCAGTTTCCAGTGTGATCCATGAATGTACGATACCTATTTTCACCTAAAAACTTCGGAGCAAGGTGAAAGGGGAATAAAACTTCAACAAAGTTACAAAATACAGGAGAAGAAAAATGACAAAAATAAGAAACAGTGTCCCTGGATAGCAGGATTAACCAAAAATATATGAAAACTTATGATTAATATCACTAGGAGAGGTGATTTTTTCCTTGAAGAAATGATATAGAGGAAAATATAAACTGAAAAAAATGTAATAACAGAGATATTGGGCCATTGTTTTCAAAGCTCAGAAGGACAGACTTTTACCTAAAATGGTGGTAGGATATTTAGAGAGAGAAATGCAGGAAAATCAGGAAGTCTGTAAGATAAATCTTAAAATAGCTTGTGAAGGCTTCGAGCCTCTTGATATTGACAAGGCATTAAGTGCAGACAACATCCGCCCAAGGGTGCAAAGGGAAGCGGGGGTGGGATGGAGAGAAGTCCAGCATATTTTTTTTCCAAGGTCACACGTCCCCCCACACCCGGGGCAGACCAAGTAAACACAGATGACTCAAAGGCGCCAGAAGCTGCCAAGACTGTTCAATAGCAGCAGTGGAGAAAATCCCAAAGGTTGCAGAATGTTAGGAAGGGCTGCAGAAGGGAGGCTGGTTGTTACAAGAAGGCAGATCCAGGCTTTCTGCACCCTGGCTCAGCAGCTCCCAGCTCTCCCCGTTAAAGGTGTAAGGAACACCAGTAAATCACTTCTAGCAGACATGTACAAATGTTGGCATGAATGTGCTTCTCCTCTCTGCTTTTTCCTTCTGCACCTAGCAGAGGGAGGTCAGAGTGAGTGACAGCTCACAATATATACACTTCAGCTTGGGAAATTTTCAAATCTGGGAAAAACCCTGGGCATTTCTTTCAATCTCACTGAAGTCAAAGAGGAAGACACATATAGTAAGAGTTTTATATAAATTCCCAAATTGCATCCAGATTAATTTAGTTGTTGTCTTTTTAATCAAACAAAGCATTTCTGAACTAATCAACAAAGAGATTTATTACTAATATGGATTTAACACACAGTTCCACTTTTTTTTTTTCCAGATGATCAGTTATACCAACCTGACAAGTCTGAATATAGATGGTCAGGTTTAATAACAAGTCACCTAAAGGATGCCCCAGTGTTCCTATTTGCAAATTGCTTTTTCCTTTTATGCAGAGTAATAATAATAAAAACTCCCCAATGGTACAGGAAGTGCTGTAAGAAATTCAGACCAGTAATGCTATTGTACTAAAATTCTAAAATACTAAACCATGTCTGACCTCTGACTAATTAATTGTTGCCAATAACCAGTTTAATAACTCTAAAGAACAAGTGACGTGGTGGTGATACATCCTCAAATCATTCATGTGTCTAACTGAACTTCGTCACATGAAATTCATCATTTCAGGTAAGAAGGCAGTCTTGCCCCCAGAGGCTTTGCATTTTCCTTCCTTATTGACCTACTATTGTAAAGTAGTATCACTGTAAAGAGCACTATTGATTTTCAGAAGCTCTTTAGAAAAGCAGTCTCTTGGCTTCATTAAAAATTGAGCAGCTTATTATAGCGATATGTCTGGAGGAGAGCTAAGATGCTCCACATTAACCTCCAACTGACTAGAGAAATAGGGAAAGCCATGATAAAATGTGTAGAAGTCCAGACTTGGCATTTCAGACCTAGTCTAGCTTTGACCTCCAGCTCTGCAGACACCTCCACAGCTGCTGCCTGTCTGTGGACGTTCCTGCATTGCACGGGCAACTCAGGATTTTACCACAAATTTTCTGAAGAACCAGAACTTCTTCATGTAGTGCCTGGACACGTCAGTTTAACTGGGTTCAGTCCACCTTATACCCAAACCTGCTCATGTGACCCTGCCCTCCCTGACTGTCTCAGGGTGCTAGGGGTTGCTGCTGTAGCTGACATTTGCCTCATGATCACATTGCCCCTCTTTGATACCTCAAAGACAATTCCTGGCAATGCCTGATTTTTGGTGTCTCTTGGGCATGCACACTATTTCAAACTCCAGTTTAAGGCTCAGCTCTCACATGGATGTGTAAGCTCCTTAAATCTCTTCCAGAACTCAAAATCAGATGTTGCAGCACATACCAGAAGTGATGGTATGTTGCAACACATACCATTATCAAAGCCTGTTGTTGGATGCTAATTTGCTCATCCCTACTGGGTTTTAGCACCTCCAGGAGTTAGGCAGAGCCTGAGAGATGAGTTCTCCATGGCTTTCCAGAGCTCTGTGTTGTTTAAATTGCTCTGGTGCAGCATCTGGTACTTATGAGAGATCAGCTGAGCTTGAGTTGGCAATTTGGTCCCTGTGTGACCTGGAGTTTCTTGATGTTTATTGTCCTGTCTGATGTAAAAGGCCATAGAAATCCTACATAAACCTCAGAGGTAAAGAACAAAGTAAAAGGCTCAGATTGGATTTCTGAAAGTTTTAAAACTTTTTCCATCAGGCTATTCCCAGCAGGCAGAAAAATCCTGGCTGAAGAGTAAAGGCTCCTGAAATGAATAGCATAAAAACATGTCTTTTATGATCTTGCTTCAAAGTACAGATCATGACCATTAAGTTATTTGGGGCTACAAGTTCCAGACCTCCTTCTCCCCTCCCCTTTCATCTAACCAGCAGAGGAAAAGGCAGTAACACAGCCTTTAGCACAGCATTTAGCACCAGTTAATGCATCTCTCTCTAGAACTAATCAGAACCCCTCCAACCTCCCCCAGCAGACCTCCAGGCAGATTATTTCAGCATCTGTGTGATGTGCACCGTGACAGGCTGAAGACAGAGGCATTTGTCAGCTGTCTCCTTGCTGACCTTTAGATAAGAGCCGTCTTCCCTACTTCAGGCCACCGGAAGGGAAAAGGTCTGCACTCAAGACATGCTCAAACTGGGAGCAAGCTGCAGCTTCCAGCTTCCCTTTTCCCAGTGTGCAGAGCTTCCCAGTGTGCAGTGCTGTGGGGGTGGAATCCAGCCTCCACCCTGCCTGGATAAATTCATACTGATGTGATTTCCTTGGGTGTCTGATATATGAAGCTAAAAAATGCGAGTGTCTGCTGTCCCTGGTCACTCCGGGAGCCTCAGCTGAGGAGTTCCGGGCTGCTGGAAACTCCCCTATTGGCCAGGAGTGGGGGGAAACACATCTCATCACCCAAAAAGCAGCACATAAGTGTCTCTCTGTCATCCCCATGGGCACCTGGGACAATCCTTGTGGACATCCCTCCTGGCATTCCCAGGGACCAGACCCTGGAGGGATGACACATATCCCACTCCACTTAGCATGGCTGTAGGACCCTGCTGGATGCCAGGAGAGACACATACACACCTACCCTGTGGGTGTCTGTGTCTCAGACCCCAGCCTGCCTTCTGGTATGCCTGCAACCCGAAACACCCATTGATTCTCCCTCTCCAGAGGGTTTCTCTCTCTCTCTTCTGCTGCTTTGCAGTCATGGAATTTGTTGGAAGTTCCTTCAGTGCCTCTGCATCAAATTTGGCTGAAGCTGCTGAGCAAAGGTTTCAGAAAAGGTGGGTCCTTGTCCCACAGGAAGAGAAAAATTATAACAGGTATATTGATGCTGTCCAGGTCAAAATATCCTGACCTGTATGGCAGGTGTGCCTGGGGCAAAGCAGCAAGTTGAGGAGCCAGGAGAGGTCATGTCAATGCTGATACCCAGGTCTTGAGTGTCCTTCTCCCTTTCCTCTACCTCCCTTCACCCCAGCTCTGGGGCACAGCAGACTGCTCAGGACCCTCATCCAGAAAACCAAATGGCTTGCAATGGCATAAGCACTCCAAAATGGTTCAGGCAGGCTGTGGTGAAAGCTGGAGTGTGAGTCTACAGCAGAAGATGGTGCTGAGTTATTGAGGTAGAGCAGAGGGCAGGCCCAGAGAACTGGTAATTAAAGAGAGCACCACAGCAACTGTGAGAAGTAGGAGGGTACCCAAAGTGCCAGCACCTCTGTCATGGATGTACACACAAACATCCCCACTGGTCCCAAAACCAGTGCTGTTTGCCAGAGGAACCAAAAAAGTCTTAGAGTTTTGGCAGCAGCCAACTCTCCCCTTTAAATGAGTTAAATTGATTCCTTGCTTCAGGTAAGACTGCAGTCTGTTGGGTTCAATAGCAGGAGGGAGGTTACTTATGAAAATACAGAGGAGCATAGAATATAAACTACCCAGTCTAATATATTAGCATATTTTTGAGTGATGACTGATCATTGCCTTGCAAACAGCTTGCTGCTACATCAGCCTTCCTCAGCAGCAAACACAAAACATGAGCTGTTTGCTAACATCATATTCAGGTTTTTTGAGCCTCCTGCACTCATGTTCCGGAGCAAGCCATGGATCACCTCCAGGACTTGTGAGGTGACAGCCACCCTCTGAGCGCCTCCAGTTGTCCTGCAAGTGAGCAGAGAGAGTTCTGCACGCCCTGGATGTGTCAGTGCTGGACATAACCAGCAAAGGCTGGTTGCCAGCTGGTGCTGCCTGCCTCGGCAGGGCACAGAGGGCCATGAGGCACCTCCTTGACTCCCTGCCTGCTGCTTCCAGCCTCTGGCCGAGCTGGGGCTCTGTCAGGTGAGGCTGAGCCAGCAGCACAGCCAACTCCCTCCCACCCTCAGGGCCCAGATTAACACGTGTGAGGGGAGAGCAGGTGGAGCTGGGAGCACACTGAGTGCCTGAAGCCATCCCTGTTGGCAGCATGGTGACTGCCGTGCACCAGCTGCTGTGCCACTCTCGAGGTACTTGTCACCAGGAGGTGACAGGGCCGGGAGTGACAAACAGATGGCCCTGAGCTGGGGCTGGTGGCTCTGCAGCCTCCGTGGCACTTTTAAGGAAACTAATTGGTGATAAATGTGCCTGCATGTGCCAGCAGTGACACCACAACCCTAAAGCCATCAGCCAGCAGTAATGGCTGCTGAAATGAACCTACCTGGGTGGTGGAGTGGTCAAAGGGACAGCACCTCCTGGCTCTGCCACTGCTGGAAACATCGTGGGGCAGGATGGAACAGGAGATGCCCCAAGCTTTCCTTAATAAATGCGTGGGATTGCTTGAGGCACATGCTGGGTGAGATCAGGGCCACAGGGCCCATATACCATGGCTGTGCCCCCACGCTGCACAGCCAGGCCCATGTGTGAAGCCTGGACAGCTTTGTAGTCCAGAACACAGCAGGATTTTGGAGGGAGGAATGCTGCCAGTGGCTAGAAGGAGGAAGAAAGTGATGCTTACTGGTTTAGGCATCTGCACTGCCCTTTGCCTTGGGTCTTCAGGACTGGTGTGTTTGGGATCACTCTGGCCAGGGCAATGGCAAGAGCAGAGAGGGCTCCAGTGAACTCTGAGCTGCCACTGCCTAGAGGCTGAAACAGTGTCTAATTTTGCCAGGGTTATCCCTCAAAATATAGAAGTTAGAAATAGGAGAAAAGATAAAATGTCATGGGGGTTTGTGCAGGAGTGCAGCTTTATGTGGGGACATGGAAGTGCAGCTCCTTTGTGGCTGTGCTGATGCTCTCCAAAAGATCTTCGGGTACAGTGCTAAACGTGAGGTCTTTATAGGCCATTTTTCCCCAACGGTTTCCCAAACATGCCTCTGGTAAGCTCCAAGGCCAGTGATGGCTATATGGGCAGGCTGGTGGGTACAGAGAGTGATTTGCTTTGGCTGCACCCTTGTCTTTGCAACACAAAGGAGGGGAAAAGCCCTTGCACGAAAAGAACGCAGCATTTCCATTGAAAGGCAGGACAAAAGGATGCGAGACAATTTGTGTGTGGCCACAAGGCAGCACATTTGAGACAAAAAGGAAAGCTCTATCACTGCAACTTTCCCAGACAGACAAGCCATAAATCAGAGCGTCCTTTCCCGTCTCCTGCATCGAGTTTGCCTTTAGCTGCTGCAGTCTCTGCTCATTCATTTCCTCCCCTCTCTCTCCATTGCTTCTTTCATTACCCACTACAAGACCTATTCATGGACATCCCCTGAAATGTCCCATTTGTCGAGGGAGTTGTAGTGCTTGCTTTCACTTCCAGATACTGGACATTCTGAGCCAGGGGCCCAGTTTTTGGTAATAAACATTCCCTTTGTCAAAAAAAAGGCAGAATTAAAGTGCCAGCAAGCAGTGTCTGTCTGCTAGACAGGGGGCTGGTCTGGCCTTAGCCAGCTATTGAGATGTCTTTGTGCCATGTTGCCATAGCTACCCTCCAGCTAAATAGGGAAAGAGCTCCTTTGTCCCAGATTAAGACCAGCAGACTTTTGGATCAGGGCCTGATGGAGACTGGGGAAGAAGCTTGTCTGCAGCTGCTGGGACTCTCCTGCATTATTGTTCTGTGTGCATTAGATTGGGCAAAAAAGGAGACAGAATTGTTTGAAATACATTGATTTTATATGCGTAGATAGATATACACATACATTCATATACTTTATTTATATAAATGTATATTTATATACACAAAGGAGGCTGTGGAAAGGTACTGACTGAGGGACAGGTTTGCCAGGAAAAAGGTATAACATGAGTAAAAAAGGCTTGAAATAAATGCAGCAGGAGCACTTGCAGCACTTGTCAGGGCAGCCAGGGATCCCTTAAAAATCCCTTAAAAGGGGACCACAGGTCCTGACCAAACTGTATTCTGAGATGAGTGTTCCAGAATATTCATATCAAATGGGCCTTGTGCTACGCAGTGACAGTGTTGGCCCTGCAGGTCTTTGTATATCTGTCTTTGCAAACTCAGGTGTGTGAGGACAGGGGCAGTGAAACGTGGACAGACTGGTCAGCAGGGTGGGCACAGAGCTGGGGACTCAGGATGTGCTGCAAAGCCCCCATGGAGAAACAAGGAGGCGTTGGCCTAAATGCTAATTATGAAGGGGATTAGTATGCAAGTGATTTTTTTCTACCTCGACTGGATATTCAGCTTGGCACAAATGAGGCTGGGTGTTCCCACACTGGACTGAGGTAATTCTAGCTCTGAATTTTCTTCCTGCCCATCATCTTAAAACAGCACCAATTTCTTGAGGGTGCTCACACAACAGGGAGAATTTCAGGCCTCCTGAGGGAGTGATATCTAAGTGACACAGACTACTTAGGGACTGAATTTACATGAATTCAGAGAAAAGGGGGATGGATATGTTGTTTGGATAACATGCAAACTAAATTTGAAGTAACACCTGAAGGCATGGTAGTAAAGGACAAAATATGATAAAAATAAATACAGAATTTACCAAGGTCACTTGAGTCAGACTAACTTGATAAGAAAACAACAACAACAAAAAAGAGCAAACAAAGTCCTCCATGGGCTTTTTTAGACAAGGGAAATGCTTTAGATCTAATCTGTCTGGACTTCGGCAACACTTTTGATAAAAGAGCCACATGGGAAATTATTGTTTGTGTTGGAAGAAACAGGGACTGGTGTTTGAGCTGAAGGTCTGTCAGGAAACAGCCAAGAACAAACACAACAGGTTCTTCTTAAAGGAAAATGATAGGACCAGGGGGACATAATGGGTGAAATTACTTGGAGCCAGTTTTAGATAGTTTTCTTCTGGAACAAAAAATAAGAAAGAGCTAATGATATTTGCAGACAATACACAGTTGGGAGGCATCGGTGAATTGGGAATAGCAGAAAGGAAAAACACTGCCTTTTAGAGCTGTATCAGCAGACCTGGAGTGAAGAGTTCAAAGTCCCTGGCATGCACTAAGGTTCCCTCTACACTAATTAATTAAACTGAGCCAGGGCAGGTTTATGAACTGCCCTGTGATCATCAGTGAGGATAAATGTTTATGTGCTTCCTGGCACTGTTTGACGGGGCTGAGCAATTCCCTGCTAGACAATGCCCAGGCATGGTTTGGGGATTAGCACCGGCCAGGGACAGCTTCCAAGGGGCTGTAGGGATGAGGTCACTCTGGTCTGGAGATTAAGAGAGTCATGGATGTGAGCCATGCCACGCCATCAGGCCCTGGCTCACTGTACTGGCTTGCCATAAATGTGGCCTAAGAATTACAGTGTTTTCCTGTAAAGTAGAGTGTGCTGATCAAACACAAAATGTGCACCAGACAGCAAATACAGTCACAGCATACATCAGGAGAGAGGCTTCTGAAAGCATCCTTTTGCTCCTTAACAATATTTTCTGAAAAAAACCCAAAAAAGGGTTTATCATGGCCTCCTCTAGCCCAGAGTCATCCCAAATGGATGGCATGCAAGGAAGAAATATTGGGGGGAACCGCAAACATGTCCAGGGAGAAGAAATTGAGTGAATTTGGCCAGTTCAGTCTGACAAAACAAAAGCCAAGAAGCAATTAACTTGTGCTATCTATTAATACATCAAGCAGATACATACCAGAGGATGAAAAAAACCCATGTAAGCTAAAGCCACTGTTGGCAGCAGTACAAATGAGTATCATCTAGCCACAGATACCTTTAGACTTGAAATTAAAAGTAGTTCTAATCAGTGGAGGAAAGTGCTTCAGATACAACAGGAGGAACAGGAAGAGCACTGGAGGCAGGAGTGAATCTTGGTTTAGGAGGTGATGGCTGCCCATGTGGGGATATGTGTGACACGGTGGCTTGGGACAGCAGAGACTGGCCTCACTGACCCACAGGGACCCCCAGTCCAGTTTCTTCTCTTCTTAAATAATTCACAGGAAAGTCTGGCAATAATGACCACCAGAAGTGATACTTAGCCTAATAGTTCCCACCCTCCACTGAGCTCTTTTATTGACCACACTGACCACAGCCCTGTGCACATCAGATGAAGCACAACTGCTCAGGGAAACAAGTGCCAATTGCTGTTCTTTTCCCTGAATTGCTGTGTAAGCATGTGGCTTCCTGAGAGACTTGGCCTCACATGCATTGTTAGAAATTAAAGCATGGAAAAAAAATAAATGTAAATTGAAATAAAGGGTTTCCATAGCATGTGTATGAACTGCGGCCTGAGGATAGTTGAGAAGGCAAGAAATTGTGGTAATTGCTCTGACTAATAACTGTACAGAGCCAATTTACTTCTTTCTGCCTTTTCCATGCTTGCTTGTCTCAACTATTAGTAGTGTTTTGTTTATTAAACCAGGGCTTTTCAACTGTGGTCTGCAGGTCCTGGAAGGTTTCTGGAAGCAGTTGTGAAAAATTAATTAAGAAAAGGAAATCTGTGGTGGGAGCCCTAAATATGCTAGACAGAAAGTCTCTGTTGCAGAGCAATCCAGATCCCTAACCCTCAGAGCTCAGCTGTCCCCAGACTTTGACTGAACATTTACACTTTGTCCAGCACAACCAGACTGTCACTCACCCAGCCTCTATGGATTACACCCATGGGTATATCCTCTCTAATGCAGCCCAGAGGTATAGGGCCCACCCTCAGTATTTCCACAAAATAACATGTCCCTGCTCATTGCAGAGGGGTTAAAAGGTCTCTTTCAACCCAAACTATTCTCTGATTCTATGATTCCATTCATATGCAGCACACAAAGCCTGCAGATGGATACAAAATACATATCCATGTGAGAGAACTTGGAGAAGGGCCTTCACATGTCAAAAGGCAGAAAAACTGAATTATTTTGTCTCACAGTACCTCCTGTGCTCTCACAGCTTCTCAGGGATTTGGGGAGCAGTTGAAAAGCTCCAACTGTTGCAGAGGCAGCAAGAGGAGGAGGTGAATGAGGAGGAGGAGGTGAATGAGGAGGAGGAGGAAAGGCAGCAGTACAGCAGCTGCTCTGTTTCAGCACTCCTTCGGACTCTTGGCCTTTCAGCCAAGTCATTCAGCCCCCACATGCAATAGTCATAACTTTGCATAGTTTAGTTTTTATCTGTTATTTAGTCATAACCTGATGACAAAATCAGCAGCACAATTCAAATCCTCCAGTAAGAGTATCAGTAGCTCTGAGATGTCTCCTGAGACACAATTTACAAATCCCTCCCACTTCTTAGGCATCATCTGCAAAGTTTGCATACAGATCCAGGGTTATTTAGATCCAAGCGCTTGAATCCATTTCTAATACTTGTAGTTTGAAGCTCTATGCATGTGCCAACTTCCCTTTCTCTAAACTGCCAATTTGTAACGTGCTACTGGAATAGATGAACCAAGGTTTCAGGTCTGGGACTCAGGTGAAACAAGTTGCTGTCCTTGCACTGATGTGTCTCTGACAGGGACAAATAGTTAAAATACTTTTTTCTATATCCTCAGGCACTACAAGGAAAAATGTTCTTAAGAACACAGGACATTTAGGCTACAATGATTGGAGCCTTACAAATAGGCTCCACAACTATTAAGGTCTTTTAGGCATGATGGATTTCAAAAGCATACAGACTCCTAAATATTTTGATAGCTCTGGAGGTGAGAACTTACATATATGTTCATATATGTGCAGATTCCTTCAGCAGTGCATCTACACCATGAAAGTTGCCCCCTTCACTGGAGGACAGCAGAGAGGCAGCACATTGTTCTGGCCATCCACAGGAGTAGAATGGATTGCAGAGGCCACACAGTTTGCATTAAAACCCTTGCTTTCATGCTTTTCCACCACAGTTGAATGCCCAGAGAAGCTGTGGAGCCTAAGCCTTAGGAGACATTCTAAACCTCATCGGAGATGACCCTGAATCATCTGCTGTAGCTAACCTTGATTTGAACAGGGGTTTGGACTAGATGATTTCCAGATATCCCCTCCAACTTCAGCTCCTCTGTGACTTTGTGATAAATACTTCCACACACATATATTTACTTCATGTATATATATACGCGGCAGTAGCCCTCTTGTTAGAGGGTAGAAATGAGCTGAGACACAGACTTCTTGTTTATCACAGCATGAAAAGGGTCCTGGTTTATTCCTCTTTACAGCTCAGCCATCCTGACTCCAACTGTTCACTGACTCTGGCTGCAGCAAGCTCCTACTGTAGGTTTCCCTTGCAGCCTCTGACTGCTGGTTATTTCCTGCTAAGCTATGACTGCAGGGATTAGTTTGCAGACCCTGACTGCAGGCTTTTACCCAGCTAGACTGTGACTGCAGGTTCCAACAACAGGCTCTGACTGCAGACCCAGAATGATCTCACAGCAGTGATTCCCTCTCCTCAGGATCCTTCGTCTTCATGATCCTCTCGTTTCCTCTTCCTCACGGTTCCTCCTCCTTCATAATCCTTTGCACTAGCTAACTCACTCCTTTTTATCACACTTACCATTACTGGATATAGCTGTGACTCATCAGGGGCAAGGCTGTATTGGGAAATTAACACAGCTGTTACTTATCAGGGTCTAGGCCACCTGTATTCCCTTCTCCTACATACATATATGCAACACCTCAGTGCTTGGATACATAGCTGAGCTGCAGACACTCAATGAATCACCATCCATCAGCTGGTGCCAGTGAAGCTCACACACTCATCTACAGAATCTTCATGTGCAACACAGTGTAAACCTCTTTTATTGAGGTCTAAGATTGGTCACTTTACCTCTCAGCTGATGGGCTGAAAGGTACTCCAGCACTCTCTGCTCCAGAGATAGGTTGGAAGAGTAAATCTGGCCAGCAGCAGCACAGACACCACAGCTCAGTTGACATTAATAAGCTGGCACTAATAGGCTGGGCAGTCATTAGCTGAGCAGGCTCTGAGCCTTGCATGTATAGATTCAACTACAGGGATCTGTGTTCACTGGAGCTATGAGGAGAGGAGGTGAAGGTTTGTTTAACTTGACATAGAATCAAACCCATGTAAGGAAACAAGATATAGGCCTGTTCTGCCCCTTGCTGGAGCTGCTAGAGCATATTTCACTGGTATTTCTTGTGAAGCTTCTCCCTAGGCCTTTATGTGACAAATTATCCGTAAAACTTTGATGAATAAACAAAACTTTTTAAGATATTAAAAAAAAGTTTGAGTATTATTGCAGTATGTGCAAAATACTGTTGCTTATGGTAAAGACTCTTAATCTGAATTGGCTGCTGGTTTTAAGCAAAACAGGAAACATCTCTTCAAGAAGGTTGCTCTGTAGCAGTGTGATTATCTGGGAGCCAGGCTTGTCACTGAGCTCCATCTGCTTTGTATCACATTGAAACTCAAGCCCAGACCTGAACATCACCAGAACTGCAGAGTAGCTGGAGTAGATGGGTAAGGCTGGCCCAACAAGCCCATCAGTTCTCAAGAGTTTTATACATTTGGATGTGGTGTTCTTACAGCTGCATTTCAGACACCACAGCAAAAGCCTCCTGAATGCCACATTGGCTGACATGTTGGATGGTACGGTGCCTGGCCTGACCTCTCAGAGGAGGAAGTTTTCTGCTTACAGGATAGTGAAAGGAGGCTCTAAGATGGGGCTTCTGTCCTCAACCAGGAGCCATTTTCCCTCTCCTACTGCCTGGCTCCCCATGCAGGAAAAATTCACATCACATCTTCATCCCTGACCACTTTTAGTCTGTCCTAGGGACCAGAAGATCTCTGAGGACGGCATATCTCTTGCCAGGCTCAAATAGTGCCCAGACCCCATAGGACTTGTACTGCAAAAGATAAGGAAGATGCTTGCTAAGAATTTGAGCAATATTGCCTGCCTCTAACCAGAAATTTTGCTGGTGCTGTCTGCTGAAAGCCTGTACACATAACCTTCTGGGAGGAGACATTTAGTCAATACACTTGGTGTGAAAAGCAAAATGTAGGTAGGAGCAAGAGAAGAAAGCTCTCTTAATCATTATCATTGATTTTCTGAAATGGCTCCATGTCTGTTCATAAGAAGGATGCAGTGACATTCTATGTTTATTTAGTGTCTGCTCTGGGTGGGAGGAGATGGCTATGCCAATTAAAAGTTTAATTAAAGCTGTAACCTTTCTGTTCCAGAGATGGCGGCCTGTCATCTGCCAATTTACTTTCATGAATAAGTCATTAAAGCTGGAGCTGCTGAGGACTTATTCAAACAGCTCATGTTTGCAGTGCATCTTCCCTGCTTGCTGGAAATCATTGCAGGTGCAATATCAAGGCCTTGAGGTGAAACTCAAGAATACAAGTCTAAACAGATTAGAATTATATCTATGATGTTTTACTGAATTATTGGAATCTCCCAACAACAGGGATGTGCTGTCATAGTCCATAGCAGCATTAATATAACTGCATTTCATTGATATGTCACACCCAATAAACCTTCAGGAGCACCCAATTCAATTTTTTGTCTTGTTGCTTGCTGTGGCTCTTACCTCTGTGGATTTCCTGTGTATCACCTCTGAGCCATGGCTGCCTGCCTCTCCAGCTGCCTGGGATGTGCCAAGATCCTCAGTGACCAAACTCAGATGGTCCTATGAGAGAGAAAGTAGAAATGACAGCTTATGACCTTGTTTTTACTACCTCATAAATTACATCCCGTTCAGATGAATAAGTTCAACTCTGAGTTCAGGCTGCTTTGAACTACCTCTGGAGGTTACTTCACTCCACATGACTCCTCTCACGGTTGGTAGAGGAACACTAATCTGCAACTTAAAGTATTAATGTTTGGATGCAAAGAGGTGAACCCACAAGCCACTAAAAACTCCCCATGTGTTAGAGATTTGTTAGCTCTTGAAAGCTATTCTGCTGCTTTCCAAAATAATTGAGTCATCTGTGCTGAAAGACAAGGTTCTTTCCTCTGGACCAGGTGAGACCTGAGTCAGCATTTGGGTGCCGCTTATCATCTCTGTGGGTTCCTCCAACCAATCTGTTTCCTTCACTAACAGGAAAGAAGAGCCATGGTTCTTCCAAATCAGCCTACAGATGAGGAGAGACTGGCATTAAAGGAGCTAACGACACAAGAAGCAAAGATGATCTGCTTCCAGGAGCAATGGCCAGTCTGGCTTTGTGGGGATTTGCCATAAGCAAACCAGGAAGATACATCACCTCTTCAGTGGTGTTGTCTTTACTGACTGCTGAATATTGTCTTTACAGACTGCAGATGAAAAAAATCAGTCCTTTTGTGGAATTGAAAAGACCCCAGCCCTCTAAAATGTTAGTCCAAAGAAATTTAACATACTTGTAGATGCAGATAAGACCAAGTCCATGGGTTTGTGCCAGTACCTGTATGGATTTGTGCACATATATGTCTGTGCAGACAAGTACTTATGTGCATACTACATACATTAGGAGTCAAAATTCAGTGATGTGGAAGTTTGCCTAGTCATTTCATTGGGAGTGATGTTAAAGAAATATCTAAATATTAGAATTATTAAAACTTTAAAACCTTAGGAAAATCTAGTGGGAGGCTAGGACAGATGTCCACTCTGGCATGACTGAAAGAACCATTCAGGCAAGGTTTTCAAAGCTAATTTTGGGCAGCAACTACATGACTCCCACAAAAATAAGTGAAATTTATATGGCTGAATCTTCTGGGCTGTTCCTGGTTTTCTCCTTTACAGCTGTGTCTGGATCCTTGAGCTTACTTTGAAAAATTGATCCAAGCATCCAGGCTGTTCAGAGAACAGTAGAAAGGCTCTGTGTTAGAGGTTGTGTAACACCAGGGCTGGAGAGCCAAAATTCAAGCTGATTCAAGCAGGTACAGCTGGAAGCAGTGAGGTGAAACTGAAAGAGAGAAGCTGCAGATTAAATGTCAGAGCTGCTTTTTCCAAAGCCAAGGTCTATTAGCCTGGGGGACAACATCCAAAGAGAGTTACGGAATTCCCATTAGTTGGCCCTTTTGAAAGCTTTGCTATACCAATAACACTCAATAATGCATTTTTTTGGAACAAACTTTAGCTGGCAGAGAATCAGGAGGTGAATTAATAGATCCTTTTTGGCTCTGATTTTTATAACCGTTCACATTAAATCCTAATGCAAGAGGTTATCTTTATAGCAGGCAATGAAAGGTTTTCCCTGTAGATCACTACTTGAAAAGTACATGTTGCACATCTTTAAAGTACAGGACATTTTATAACTTCATTTGATTTCAAGTGGTTGGAGTACCCTATAGCCAGCTTCAACTTAATATTTTAGAAGGATCAATGGCATAATTAAAATTTATGGATGTCCCTCATCAACAGTTCCACGTGACCAAGTTTACAACATGGTGGTACTTGGAGAAATCATGGATGGCTCATAAAAAGTCATGGGGAGGACTTATCCACAAGGGATGATGGAGTAATTACACACTGGTATGGTTTTAAACATAAATGTAATTTGTTATTAGCGCTGTGAACTGAAACATGCTTGACTTAAAGAGACAGTTCAATGTCAATAAAAACCTCATGACAGGGCCTAGTGTTTGGGGTAGCCAGTCTTACATCTCACCTTCAGAAGGACATTCCTTCTCAGCTTTCTGACTCCACTGGTATGATATGTCAACATGTATAGAAAGCCCTGATTGTTAGAACTGTTTTGGAATGGTTTCTTTGTCCCAGCGGAAAATGCCTGTGGACGTGGATGTCGGATTTGAGTGCCAACAGATGTCTGTTTTCCCCTCTGGAAGGCTGGTTGCTTCTGAGCAAGCCTGATTGCTCATGGGTAAGACCAGGACTGTCTGGTCAACCCTCTTCAATCCCGCAGTGAACTTTGGGATCTTTTTCTGATTCAGTCAGAGGAAAAAGGATGAATTTTGTCACACCTTTCCCAGGAGGCTGGGCCCTCCTTTCCCCATCTCATTTCCTGGTGTTGAGTAGCACATGCCTTAACCTGGCTTAACCAGGTGAGAACTACATGGGATGGAGAAAATCCTAATACACCCACCCACACCAAAGTATGTCCTCCAAAGAGAGACAGTTTTCATTGCAACTACCTCTGCCAGTGCCTGGAAAAGCAGGTGAGTTTGAGGAATGCAGCTGCTTTGCCAATGTTGGCATTTGCAGAAGAGTGGGACATACTTCCCCATAGGCAGCAATGCCCAAGGAGGTGTGTGGGCTGATTTCCTACCTCAGCTTCCCTCTCTACATGGGAAAACTTGTGTTCCAACCACAGGCACAAGCTTTGACAGGATGGGGGGAAACAGACTCAACTTGCACCAGAAGAAGTTTAGATTAGATATTAGGAAAAATTTAGTCACTGAAGGAATGATTGAGCCTTGGAACAGGCTGTCCAGGAAAGTGGTGAAATCATCCCTGAAAGTGTTCAAAAGGGGTGTGGGTCTGTGTGTGGGGGTGGATGTGTGTGTGTGTGTGTATGTGGCGCTTGGGGATATGGTTTGGTGAACATGGTGATGCTGGGCTAATGGTTGGACTTGATGATCTTAGAGACCTTTTCCAAAGTTAGCAATTCTGTGATTCTATGATTCAAAATGCAGACTTAATGCAGCTGGACATTGCACCTTGTCTTCCAGCCCAGCTTCCCAGGTATTTTACTAAAGATTATCCTGCAGCACAGGCAGATGCAGTCCTTGATTCCCTGAAGAGATAATCATCCAGCCATATAATTGTAGGGCAGCAGCTTATTCCTGATTAATGGCAGTATAAATGAATTCTGATAAATCAATGAGGAGAAATTAAAGACGAGCAAGCTGAACGTCACTGACAAAACTCACTGTCTTCTACTGAGACAAATGCTGTGTGATCCCTGAAAGGTTTTTCTCCACTTTACTCCTACTGCTTCCTTTATAATTGCTTCCCTTAAATAGAAGTTCAGTTCTGATAAATACAGTTTTGATATCTGCCTATATTCTGATGAGTGTCTTTCTTGAGACACAAGTAAATGACAATTTTCTCTCTGCTTGACATTCAACCCTGACTCCTTTTGCTCACAATGGAAGGATTTTCATGGGGTCATGCTGGCCAAACTGTAATTACAAAGGATTGCAAAACAGGGAGAAGATTATGTTGCTGGTATTGAAGCAATTGAGGAAACAAAGAAAGAAACAGGTCCAAATGGAAAAAGCAGGGAGGAGGGAATTAAAGGATGAATAATTAATGTTATAATTTGCTACGCTGGAGTAGTCATCTCAATTAATAAAACTGATAATGCAGAACCATCATTTAACAAATATCTTGTAAACTTGCTGTGCTCCTTGCATGTCTGTTTTGGGGGTAAAGGGGCTCTGGTTGTTGGCCAAAGCATAAACAGCTCTAAACTGAACACTTGCCAATTTAGAGCTATTGAAAGTGCACAGTGCTATCAGGGAGCAGGTTTGACACATCAAGTCCTTCCATTTTTTAAACTAAAAGCATGAAAATGACTGAACTGTGCAGCCAAGATCTGTGCATGGGCTTTGAAAAGGCAGAGTGCCTTGGAGGTAAGAGGGAGCAGTCACAGGATGCTGGGGCTGAACGGATCTGATCACCATCAGCAGAGGCTGAGTAGAACACCATTTCCTCTGCAAGCTCCACCAGCCACTGACAGAAAACAATCTGAGAAAATACAGTCATGTTTGGACTACTGGGGACATAACTTGGAAGCACTAGCAGGTCTTATGTTACGAGTGTAAATAATACCAGTATTCCAGCATTTTTCATTATTGTGAGACTTCCTCTTTTTGGGAAAGATACTCATTCCAGGTACTTGTACTCCAATAAGACAGCTGTGTCCAGGGCCATGCTGGACACTGTCTACACCAGCTGGCTGACAGCCTGCAGCCTTGCTATGGTGCACATCAGTCTTTTGAAAGCTACAGATAAACTTATTGTACGATTTATCTGAATTTATTTAAGCACAAAATAACCTGTCACAAGGAGTTTGAGTTTTCACTGACCTTCACCTGATACACAGCTCCAAACCTGGCAGTATGTCAGTATATTTAAATCTGGAGTGTAAACACGACCAGCTTTGCTGTGCTCCCCTTCCAAAAGACTGTTTAAGTTACAGAAACCAGCCATGAGCTGAAAGAATTTGTTCAACCAACTCATTGTTTTTCCTTCCTAACTGCTGCTAATCTGCTCAGAGGAAAGGTGGTCTTTTTTCCTGTGTGCTGGAGGTTGCTATATCAAGGCTCAAAGCTGCCTGCAGGGAAAACAATCACTTATGAACTGAAATACACTGACAGTGGCATTTTGCCAAACAAAATGCATTGCCACTGTCATGCCAGGGACCCTCTCACTTTGCACATATATAAGCATCCAGAAAGGACTTAATTACAAAAGAAACTCATCTTCTTTTGGGGATGTTGAAAGTGTTCTTGGCTGGAGTTTTTTTTTGTTAACATCCTCATGAAACTGAATCTTCCCTGGCAGCTTTAAAGCACAGGGCTAGTGGCTTTTCTTTCTGTCCCACAAATTCAGTTCAATCTCCAGATATTTCTTGTTCATTTGGAAACATGTTGAGATTGCAATCTGTTTCCAAGGACAACCAGCTCCCCAGTGGCAGATTTACAGGCTCCTGAAAACAACAATACTCGGTTCCACAAAACACTGAGTATGAAAGGGGAAAATGGAAGCCCATAAGGAACCTAAAATCCTCAAATTTGAATTTCTCTGGCTATTTTCAGCAAAGGCAGGTACAGAGTAGCCATGGATCTGGGGCTTCCCTCTTATCACTGAGCTTGGGCTCTCAGCCAGGTGCTTGAGTATTTCTTAGAGATGGCACAGCAAGATTTGTCCCAGCACTACTCCCTCTTGACACCTCAGCCCTTGATCAGGATCCCCCAAAACACTGTTTTTGCCACAGTATTATTAGGATAGTGTATCCCATCAGAAGTATGTTGCTGGTGAAGTTAGAGAAGATGATGGTGGTTCAACCTCTTCCATCCAGTGCTACCTCACCCAAGTTCTGACAGCAAGGAAATGGTAACTCTCACTTGACTGATTGCTTCGTGGCTTGAAGTGGGGAGTGATGTTGGGAGCCACTGAAGAACAAAACACATTATTTCTCTGTTGACAGGATGGACTCACTGCAGACTGCTCCTCTGCTGATTCAGTATTTAGGCCTTCCTCTTCAGCACTGCCAGGTAGGAGACAGCCCTGTGAGAGGACCCTGCTGAGCCACCTCACAGGGCAGTGAGAACTTGTTCTTGAGTGACACCCCAGATAGAAAGGGGGAATCTATTCTCTCATCTGATGTCCATTTGGAGGGCAGGTATATGGAGAAAAGGATAATTTCCAGTTTTGTGATATTGTTTTTGAGATTTTAAAAGAAAAAGGCAGATCAAAATAGCCTGTAGCAATAGTTAGTGAAACACTTGCTTGAACCATGGCATTTCCAGAGTAATCTTTGCTCTGAATAACAGAAGCAGAGATCTGAAGCCAATTTCTAATTTTCTGAGTGAACAGTGTATTCATCCAGGAGTGACAGACACAAAGCCGACCGTGAAGATACAACTCTGTATTTCACCAGAACTAATATCCTTCCATTCCAAACTCCCATTTCAAAAAGCTGATGTGCTATGGTTGAAAAATGGGAGTAAAAAAATTCTCAAGCAGTTCCATTTTGGATTTTCTCTCTTCCAAACATCAGGACACTTTGATAAACTTGAGACCTTTGGTATCATTCGTAAAGCCTTAATCGCCTCTGGTTTAGAACAAAAAGCATTCCTGGAGATTAAATAGCAGCACTTTGTCAATATTTTGGAGTTTCCATTCACTGAATACAAGGATTAGTTCAATGTTCCAGCCAGCTCAGTTCATTGCCAATAAGAACATTATAAATACAATACTAACATGAAGTTTTTATTTCAACTTTTGACCTCAAGGTAGCAACTGCAGTAAAGCACGAATATAACTGGACATGGCTTGTAATGGAGGCCTGAGTTATTTTCCAGCCAAATGGCAGCTGATATATGTGTGTTTGCAATATCTCTTCTGGGAATGCATTAAGCAGAAGAGTTAACTAGTGTCAACTGATGATAATGCCTGGTGCTTCCTCTGGGGAGAGCCCTAGAAAAGGGCTGGGTAAACAGCACACAGACTGCAGACACTGTGGCATGTTTGCTGAGGGGACCTTCAGCCAGCAGTGCACAAACAGCCGGGGGAAACTGGGCTCTCCCAAATCAACAGGCCCTTGCTACAGCCAAATGTGAAATTGTTTCTCCTGGATGAGATAAAGGCACTGGCAGAAATGATGAGTTATTAGGTTAGTTGTCAGCACCAGCTTTGCAAAGGCAGCCGAATTCCAGCTGACTCCGGTTAGTCTGGGAAGACTGCACACAGCAGGTAAATGAGGCAAATAGGTGATGAGTCAGGGAAGTATTTTTCATATCTTTTTGAAGAGGTCAAATATGCAGTTTTCCCAAGTGGGTCATTCCATTGTTCTTTGCCATGTAGCAGGCATTTTCATCGGTTTATTTTTGCCTGACCTTTGTTTTCTTTTATATATTGAAAAGTCTTAAATCTTGGTCTCATTGTGTCTGGAACACAGAGGTCATATTAACCATTTTCTACCAGGAGAACCTGGGAATAAGCCAGAGAAGCTCCTTGTGGGTGGGCAGAGTGAATGTTTTGACACATCTTCATGGGACTCCTGGTTTGCACAAACATTATCAATGCTTACCACGGGTCTCACCTAAGACCAAGGTTCACAAAATTTATACATACCTCAAAGCTTTGTACATCTATATGTAGTAAGAAATCACATAGTCTCAAAAGAGCTTTGGCCCAAGTCTTCCACAATATTTGGAAACTCAATTCTCAAGTTACATACCAGAGAGATTTAAGGACCTGCCCTGAAGCCTCAGTAGATGATACACAGTTTGACACAGGAATTATGGCCCAGTTTTGCAGCTTAAAAGCTGATACAAAAAAATTCAGTGGCTTAGGCAAGGTCAAGCAAGAAGTCTCCCAGCCCTGATCCAAAAATCCAAAATATCAATTGCTGAGTGTGAATAATGGATAGGGAAAGGAGATGTCAGAAGCCAGTGTAGGAAAACAGAGCAAATGAGGATCTGACCTGTTGAGACTGAGGCTGAAAGGAGAAATGGTATGGGATGAGGGACATACAGGGAGTAGCTTGGATAGGATGGGAGCTCCTCAGAAGTGATAGAAGGGGTTTGTCTCCAGTCCTGAGCCTGCATCCATCACAGTGCCTTGCACACACTCCAGAGCAGTGCAGACTTTGACTAAAGCCAGGCACATCTCAGTGGAGGGAGCCAACTGGAAACTTCATCCCTAGGTAATATAAACCCATCCCTTTGTGGTTGTGAGTTTCTTTAAGCTCTATTTATGTACATAAATGTTTTCATTTTTAAATTACATATTACTAATATTATATTTCATTATTTGGTTTATAGATTATATGCAAGTTTATGTATTTATTTACATAAACTTTCTTAAGGCAGTAGCAATTTTTTAAATAGAGGCAATTTACTGCTCTGTCCCTTCACACTGGGTACCAACTGAGCCATCGAACAGGTGGGGTAAATCCACCCCAAAGGGCAGGTGGATGGAGCTGAGCTTTTCCTGCACAGACCTGTGATAAGTGCAATCAGCTGGAGCTGACACTGCTTAATCTGGGCTGGCAGGAAGGCCATTTAGCAGCGTGTCCTTGACATGAGTATCTCTCCTCTACAGTTATCACAGAGCTCAGACTCACTGAGTTTCAGGGCGTGCAATGTAGTTCAGAAGAGGAATCTGAGTCTCTTGGCCTTTCCCTATGGGAATATGCATGTGCAGAAGGGGGAAGATGGATCTCACTCTGCTCAGAACATACATTATTGATCTTGAGCAAACAGTTTTTATGTGCTGGGTGAGGGGATGCAAAGCTAAGTAAAGAGGATTTTTTTATCGTGGTTGTTGCTTTTGCATGAATGTTGTTCTGGCAAAAATATTGCTGTAGGTTATAAATTATGTGTATCCAAAAGGAAGGACTGGTAAAACCTCCTTTTGTTCTCATAACAGTGTTTGCTACAGGAAGATGGATTGGCTGCTCTTTTTGACATGGGCAATGAGGCCAGGATTTTCTCTTGTTATAATTGATCATGTAAGCAGACAATAGGAGAAGACACTTCTCCAGCAGATCTGTATTCATCCTCTGCAATTTCTTACTACCTGTAAGTAGAAGCTCTGAGCCGTGCCTGAAGCCATCTCCACAGCCTGTGCAGCCCTGTCTGCCCCCTCCCCAGGCTACCCAGACCTCTGGCATGCAGAGGTTAAGTCCACCATTGTATCTCAGGAGTTATTTTTGTGCAGCCTGTTTATCTTCAGTCCCCAGGTCATTAATAAACATCCTTTTTCAAATACTCTGGACATCTGGAATATGGTTTGCTTGTCTTCTAAGACAATGATATCCTTTTAGGCTGATAAGGGAAGGATGAAGCCTAAAGCTCCCCTTCTTTGGAAAAACACAGTCTACATTTTCTTCTCTTCTACTCCAATTCATTCACCTGTCCATTGGGATTGCAGGCTGCTGGAGCATTTAAGCAGGTATTTAACTGCCATGCACATGTACAGACCCACTGGTATCACCTCCCTGTCACCATCACTGCACAATGTTATATTTGCACCCTACACGCAGCAAGAGCCATTTGGAAAAAAACAACATCTGCTCCTTTTACACAAGACTAACGACTCATATACCTGCAGCAGGGCAGCAAACCTGGTAATTTTCAGCTCTTTTTACTTCATTTAATAATTGTTTAAACAAGAATACAGATTTTTATTATTATTATTATTTGTTTTAAAGGAAAATAGCCAACACAAGAAGTTCTTCAGATGAGAGCTAGGAAAATGCAGGAAGTTTCCATGGGTCTGTTCTACTCATGGGGGTCAGGTGCAGGGATATGGGAGAGCAATTTTTTTTCTCTCATCTTATACTTCTTTTTGAAAATGAACCAAATTCCAGAAGTGTCTTTTTCTATGTAATAACCAGAGAGAGATTTTACAGTTCCTAGTCCAGGTGAAGCAGGCATCAAGATTTAGATGAAATGCACCCCTCCCCTCCTGGTCTTAAGTGCTGCTGTGCTGTAGCATCTACTGTGACTGGTCGGGTGGTGGGACAAGGCTCCAAGTGCCCCAAATCCTCTATGATCCCTGGAAAGTGCAGTTCTATCTGCTGTTCTATCCCACACAGCTCAATGCACACAACTGTTTAGTCCAGCCCCTCCCGATGGATTCCAGTTTGCAGGGGAGGTCACAAGACTAAACTTAGGTGAAAGACAGAAAAAAATTAGCAGGATTTGCAGCCAAAACTTAAGTCTTTGCCTTTCCTCTGTCACCTTGTTGAGACTAGAAACTAATGTCTCTGTGCACTCTGTGTCTACAACCAGCAGGTCATGATCACATCGGACATGGATTGAGCTGGTGTGGAGCTACTGTCAACACTGTGCCTCAGTTTCTACCTATAGAAGTTTTTGCTTGAAATGTTTTAATAAGGCCTTTTTGGGCTTCTAGCAACCTCCAAAACACCAGCTAACAGAGCATCTGGCTAATGATCATCTATTGATCATTCATTAACCTCTGCTAAACTACAAAGATTGAAACCTCGCATTTGCATGCTTGCAGATCTCTGCCATTGCTGCATCATGCCATTCACGTGTTTTGCAAAATTAACAAGCTTTTTGGGCTCCCCTCCACCCCCTCAGGCCAGGAGTGGAAGGAGAAAAGCCCCTTTGTGAGTCATGTCCAACTGAGTCCTCCTGGCACAGTGTGGCCTCAGAGGACCGGTGTTTTATAGATTTCAGTGATTACTTTTCATTACTCCTCTTTGAGAAGACACTCTCTCCCACAGAAGTGAGGCAGGAAAATTGTGCCTGAAGCTGGAGTGGGGTTAGGGGTCAGCAGGCAGCCCAATGTGACTCAGGGCTGAGGAATGTGCAACCAGACCCTGCTCCCACAGTGGGCACACTCCTCCCATGGAACTACTTTCTGGTCAGCATCCATCACTCTGGGGCCACCTTGGCTAACTGGAGCAGCTCCTGTGGCATGCTGCAGTCCAGAAATGGTTCCTGAGGTTTTCTCACTGTTATTCTCTAATGTGTGGAGCAAATAGAGGAGGCATTGGGTTTGGGTAGCCTCTTGGTCAGGTTCACGCTTCTATTCCAGAACAAGTGATGGGTGATGAAGGCTGCAGATGTCTTTGTTGGAAAAGATACCATCAGACCAGCTATTTCAACTGGGAACAGTTGAAGTTAGCAGTGGTTTGTAGCACCAGACAGTCATCCTCATCTCTCATCCCTTCCAGTTTCTCTGACAGAGACTTCTGCCACCTTGGTTTCTCCAGATTCATTTGCCCAGCTGTGTAAAATGACCCAAGTTTAAGTAACCCTGTTGACCTTCTAGAGAAGGGTTGCTCTGTGCTCCCTGCAGAGAAGAAATTCCTGAAGATGATGATGTAAGCCTTGGCTGGTCAGAAATATGGTCTTTCTTTCCACAGCTTTTTGCCAGATCACATCTTATTTTACTGCCTCAAAACCAGAGAAATATTAGTGAATATTATTTGCTGATAATGCCACAGGGGTTGGCTAGTTCTCTTACTCAGTAGGAACTCTTTGTGGCAAATGCTCACACCAATTGCTAACTTTAATTCAAGCAGCATGACAGATGATGTAAAAGAAAGTTTTATTACCTTTGATTCTCAGAGGTGCCCCAAAATACCCAGGCTCACCCAAGGCATCTTCAAGCTGCACTGTGAAGCAGGGGCTGGTTGAAATGCAGAGCCTGTAGCAGCAGCTGTATGTGCAGGACCAGCTGTGGCTCTCAAGGTGGGAATGCAGGGAGGCTGGCACAGAGGGAAGGCAGCTGGTGAGATTTTGAGTGTCGAGGGTTGTGATATGTCCCTTTTTTGTCTGCCATATCAGTGCCCCTTGAAAAATGTGCATATAAACCCAGACCATGTTTGCACTGGGATGATTCCAAACTAAAATTATCTATATGCAACTGGTAGGGGTTTTGTGCCAAAATGCCCACACACCCACAGCATGCCTGACTGGTGCTCCTCACAGCCAGGAGGAGCTTTGAGATGCTGAGGTAAATTATGCATGCTTCAAGATGCTTTGAGATGCTGAGGTAAATTATGCATGGGCTGCACGTCCTGTGATGGATCCTGTGCTTGGAGTTCATGTGAGGCACATGGGCGCAGCACAGTCTCCTCCCACCTCCTGCTCTGGGTCTGTATCCTTCCTTCAGAACCTCGCTCTCCTGTCAGGTCTTCTGCTGCTTCCATCTTTCCCTGTACAGACACATGCAAGAGGTGCATTTTCAGACTGGCTACAGTGCTTGTGACTGTTTCACAATTGGAAAAGGTATTACCAGCAACAACTCTCATTTTCTCTATATACCTGTAGAGATATATATCCCCACATTTGAATAGAAGAGACAGCTCCACACCCTCTGTGGGACTAGAAAACTTTTCATTGTTTCTATTATGTTACATCTGCTGTGAGCTTGGCTTGTCCAGGATTTATATCATAATGTGTTTACAATGAGAAAACTCCTGGCATGCTCTTTTCCAACTATCTAGGCAGGATCTATCACTCTAGAGATGGCAAATGACATGCAGGATCTCAATAAAGAATATGCATTTCTGTGGCATCTGAATAAGAGAAACCCTTTTTGCAAATGATACCTTTGGCTTTAGAATTCCAAACTCCTGTAGACATCATGGATCAAGGTTTACTAAGCAAAACTACATTTGTTGGTGACTGCTCAGGTACATGTGAAGGAGACAAGTTTGCACTGGCTTGTTAGGGAGCAAGTCTCCTCTGTACAGAAATAAATCGTCAAGGCAGACAGTTTATGGTCTTTTGGGAGTCTGCAATGGCTTTGAGTTTCAGGGGAAAAGCACAACTCACACCTAACCTAATTCCCTAGAGAAATCAATACCCATTCCCTTTCAGATCTTTGAGGTCTTGACTATTTGCAGTCCTTAAGAATTGCAGGACACCCCTCTCAAGAGCTACACCATTAATTAAAGTCCCTCATTCACATCTCAGCTTTGCATTCCTGTGCAGTGTCCCTGGGCTCTGCACTCCTGTTTTGAGCAGCTCTGCAGCACAGCCATGCCCAGCTGCAAAGCTGCCACAGCACACCCAGAAATACCACGTGGCTGCATCTCACTTGTTACAGAGAAATTACTTTCTGTGACAAGGTTTTACAGGTTAATATCATCAGAGAAAACCAGCCTGAAAGAGAATCTGAGAGGTCACTATGCAGATCTCTTGCTCCCAGAAAAGTTTGACAGTAGTGAAACTAATGCTCAGTTGCTTCTCTAATCTGTCCTCAAAAAAACAAACAAACAACCCCCTAAACAAACAAACAAACAAACAAACAGAAAAAAAGACTGGCGTGAAGATTTCAGAGCTTCCCTTGGGCATCCAGCTTCATGCTTCAATATTTTATTGAGAAAGTTTTTCATAATTTCTAACTGAAGTCTTTTTGCTATAGTTAAAATCCATAATATCTGACCCCTTTCCAGGCACAGATTAGTCCCTTCGTTTCTTAGGACATTTTTACCTTGTTTCAAACATTTATCTTTCCCTGGCAGTCACCTGTCATCCAGACTGATGTTCCCCAAGTCCTGTGAATCCACAAGTCTTATCTTCTGCACCTTAAATCATTCATGCTGCTCCCCTCTGAAGCTCTTCCAGCTTCTCCTTCCACAACTGCAGTGACCAAACTGCACATTAGGCCCCAGCCAAGTCCTGATAAATGGCAATGCTCCATCCTGGGGATCAGTCCTTGAAGCACAAGGTGACCAAGGGATGACACCGTTCAGAGCTGTCACCACCATCAAGAGGTAGCACACATCCTGCACACTCACCAGTGCTGCAGGTGTGAATAAATACCCTCAGCATGAGAGTCACAAATACAGTGGCTGTGAGGACCTGCTGGCTGTCACTGCTGGCGCACCCTTCACCTTGCTCATTAGCTGTTCAGAGCTAACAAATTAAAATGAGCACTGAGGCATCTGAGATTGTGCCTAAGCCATGGGAAGCCAGGATTTAGGAGGCTTTTATCATTTTTGCAGAAATTGCATTGGTCTGTGGCTGTGTGGACAAGGAGGATTCTGAACAGCTTGCGCAAAGTCCTTTCATATTCCTTAAGAGTGAACCATGCTTTCATACCCAGCATCTGGCTGAGAAACACAGACCGGTCCTTATGGGCCCTGAAAAGTCACTCTTCCTCTCTGCCTTGGTACTCCCAAGAGCCTCAGAGCAAAAGGAACAATTATTTACTAGCACTACCTAATGAAGAGAAGCCCATGGAGCATTGACTAATGCCATCACAAGAAGATGGTTCATGTCAGTGGAATATAAAAACAAAAAAATGTGCACCAAGTCAGTTCAGGAAACAGATCCACCAGAAGACAACTTTTTCTTTTCCCCTGAGATCAGATCTGTTTCCTGTACGACTGCATGAGCCCTAAAATGCCACAGGAAGCCTGATGGGAATGAGGGGGCTGAGCCTGGGGAAGGAAGGTGAGAATTGCCTGCCACTCTTTCATAAAGACTGTAACTTGATGCCGACTAAGTTTTTGAGATTTGGGCAATTCCACCTAAACCTCCTGCTTTCCCCTCTGAACCCCTTGCCATGTCATCCTGTATGGAAAAATGGGGAGCACGTTTCTCCAAGAGATAGAAGTGTCTCCTGCATTCCTTTAAGGAGTGATGAACACCTGCAAAAGTCCTGCTCTTCTGACACACAGAGGCATAGCAAAGTAGAATTCCTTTTCATTTTCAAATGCTGGTAATTTCATTTACATTAAAAAAAAATCAGTACAATTTTGTAAAGCATACGCAAAGCAAAAAAATAAAAAAATCATGTCAAAAATCCACATATTTTTGTATGTGCCTTATTGCAATAATGCAACAGTCAAGGCCTCAGAGTAGGCAAAATTCCCTTTTAAGGATCTTACTGCTTATGTATTTCAAAACAAAAGAACCCTCACAATTGTGCTTCTTGAACTTCAGTCTTGACTACACCAGTGTAATTAATTTATTAAGCCAGGAGAGAATTAATTGCATAAAAAGCACAGGCTCCATGCTGTCTGACTATCCAGTAACTGCCATTTCATTCAACTGTTAATGGACATTTTCTTCCTAAATTTTTTACCTAAGAAGGTAATGTAGCCCACAGCAGCAGCAACAACAACAACAACAACAACAACAACAACGGAGTGCATCAGGTAGGTATCAGAAAGGTCAAATAAGTTTTTACTTTAAACAGTGACTGCCAATGATTTAAGTGCTGAAGCCCTTGAAGTGCTGACTGTGCTTAGGTTTCACATGATTTCCTTGGCTCTGCTGCTTTGAAAGTCTGGATGAGAGCCAGTGAGAGATGTTGCTCCTCCCAGTGCTTCTGCTTGTGCCCCATCCAGGATCTCCATCCTTATCTAGACAGGATCCAGCCATCAACCTTCCCATCATCATAGGGCAAAGGATGAATACTTGGCCACAGGGCTCATGTGAGGACTTGGGCATGATGACGTGTTGTGGCATTAGCTGAAGGACACTCTGCAGTGCATAGACCCTAAGAAGGGCAGATGCAACCCAAACTTCCCTAAAAGTGGGGAATTTTTAGGTCCAGAACTTCAGCCTGCAATGTTGCCTTGCCCTAGAGAATCTAAACCCCACCAGTGCTTTGTGTTTTAACTTCTGAGTTTCTGCAGCATCTCTGTGGGAGCTGGCCCAATGCTCTGTTCATGATGGATGTGTAACTCCTGCTTTGGCCCCAAAGTCTGAGAGCCTTCCTGAAGCTCCAGGACCCTGGGGCTAAGGCAGGAGTTACACATCCATCTGCTTGGCTTGCTCAAGACATGGATGTCATAAAATTTCTCAAGCACCCTGAGCACTCAGCAATCAAATTCAAGAGCAACTGTATTGCCTTCATGAAGAGCTGGCAGAGCTCAGCTCGGGACCAGCTCAGGTAACAGCACATGCAGAAGGACCTGCAAACCCAGCCTTTGTGCTCCAAGGACTAAAGTCCACACTGTAGCACTCCAAGGGTGTGTCTTGAGTCATCTCTGACTGTCACCTATCCCTCTATGCCCTGTGAGGCCAGGACCAGGAAAGCATCTTTTGCTCAATGGGAGCCATTTCAATTTCTAGAGACACTCCTGGATTTACAATGAATAGCACTAAAATACTACTGCAGACAGGATTTTTTAAAATAGTTAGTTTAGGAGAAGCCAGTGAGGGAGAGGGGAGTTGTAGGCAACACTTGCTAAAACAATGACAGGTCTTGCTGACGCCTTAAGAACCACTTCTTCAAGAGGAGATGCCATGGCATGGCTCAGACCATGGCCCACTTTCCTTTAGGGACTATAGGGGTATCTTGGCTTGTGATTCCAGCACTTGTTGAACAATTTAATGTGATAATCTGCTTTTCCTAAAAGACCTGCTTGTTATTGATTGAGAGATTGCCTTTTCTTTGAATATGTCTGCCCTCTGAAGTCCAACCCACATGTACAGCAGGTAAACAAACATTTAAAGGCATTGAGTAGGTAAACACACCTTTAAAGGTGGTGTGCATTTCCTAGCAGGAACTGCCCCAAACAACATTTTCCCAATGACTCAGGAAAGAAGGCCATTAATTTTATGCCTCTAAAAACAACCCTGACCTCTGTGTGCCTCTGCTCACTGGCAGCTCTGTGTTTGCAGGGTGTGGTACCACGTGCCTCTCCAAGAGCGCTGGGTGTGCACAGGGCAAAGTGCTGCTCCTCTGCACCCAGCTGGCTTCAGTGTCCCACACCTCTGCCAGCCCTGGTCACAGCATTTGTCTTTGCTGCCACTTCCCTGCCCTTTCCTTCACAATTCAGGCCTCCTGGACTACACACCTATTCTTGTGCAGGAGTGGTGGAAAGTGCAGTCATCCAAAGGGGACAATGGCCTATTCCAGCTGGAGAGCCCAAGCAGAGGGCTCAGGAAAATTTATGTTGCCTTAGGTACAGCAGCAACTGGATGTCAAAGGCCACTGGAGCAAACCATCTTCTGATCTTTCCCTTACTGTGGGTTGGGTTATTTCTTCCTCTCCTTTTCTTCCCTGATTGCTTCACTGTGTATTACTAAACAACATTCAGTCTTATGCTTGGACATTGCACAACAACATACACGTGGCATGGGGTTGTCATCAAACTGCTGGGATTCTGTACTCAGGCAAAGGGATTTCTGGGCAGTAGCAATCCATATCACATCAGTAGTTATATATTCATCAAACTTCACAAGTTGGCCTGGGATGTTTCTGGGAGAGAAAAGAGAATTTCTGATTTCAATGGGTGAATGTTTTGTTTTTGGTTTTGTTGTTTGTTTGTTTGTTTTTTTTAATTGAGAGCACTGGAATAACTTGTTTTCTATCTTACTTTTTTAGTTTGGCCTAAGGTAAAGCATTGAATTTCAGGACGTTCATTGTTTATTACTATCCAAAATTCAGATGAAAAAGTCTTGCAATTTAGAATCCAACATATCTAAAAACATTGCTATGGTGTCAGAGCATTTCATTTAATCACTGAGTGCTGTATTCATCTCACAGCTTTAGATGCCTACAGCAAGATATCAATATCTTACCCAAATTCCCTGCTCTCATTTTACAATGCACGGAGACAAACAGCTGTTTTCATATCATGGTTCATCAGATTTATTTCAGAACCCTATTTTTGAGTACCCTACTTCTGTAAGAGGATTCTGGGCAACTGAGACTAGGCTCAGCCATCCTCCTTGCCATCATCCAGCATCCTTGCAGATTCATTAACGTATCCTTCCTTGTTTCTAGCTTCTACTCCAAAAGGGTCTTCTGTAGGTCTTGTGGCATGTCTGGCCAGTCCTGTCTGGATATCTCAGACTTCCCAGAACTCCTCAAACAGCAGGAGGATCCCAGGTTTCAACTGTGGTTTCTCAGATCACACATTGTCGAGTCTCATCACAATATCCAGATAGTCCCAATGCTTAAAAATTTGTTGCAGATGGTGACACTGCTGTCACCTCCCAGCAATGATCTGCTTTGAGTCAGGATCATCATTAAACCTCATTTCCCCTTGGTTGCACAGTGCTTTATGGGAGTTACAGTTTATGAGACTGCACTTGAATTTGTCTGGCTTTAGCTTCCAGCCACTGTTTCTTGTCATGTCCTTCTCCATTAGATTTAAAAAGCTGTTTAACATTGCAGCCTTTTCATTGACTGCACCTTGAGTCGCCACTAAATCTTCTTTTTTCTTTATAAATCAAACTGATCACTTTAAATCTTTTAGCACATTTTTCCAGGTCTACAAAGTACTTTTTAAAATTTCTTCTGAATATTAGCTCCATTTTGTTAACTCTTTCTAGAAATGCACATGCTAAGAGGCAGGTTTCCTTCTACCAGGCACCTCAGAGGTACACACACATAAGTGTGAGTGCACCATTCCAAGCAGTTTTCAAACAGTGGAGTGAGACTGGTCTCTCTGGAGGGCAACACTTCTGGTTTGAACCTTTGGTTTTGAATTAAGTGAACCACCAGAGTCTGTAGGAGGCTGTATCAGTCACAAAGCACAGCAAGCCTGAGAGCACAGGGAGGTAGATGGGAAAAACATGACAAGAAAAGTCTGCCAGGAAAGTGCCTCTAGATGCAGATCCCTCTGTCAGTCAGACCCACCAGGGAAATAACAGGAAATTCCAGTGGAGGTTAGACCCCAATTTTTACACATCGTCAGGGTAAACTGAGAGAGCTTTGACGGAGATGTGAGTCAGTGTCTCTAAAACTGACAAAGAACAGTAAACTTGGATTTGGGGAGTGTTAGTACTAGATCAAAACATGTGATGGAGACACGTTCTTCACAAATTTTTGCAAAGAAGATTGTAAATGAAGATGTAAAATGCCAACAAGGCCCTAATGCATTCTGGAAGTTTTTCCTCTCCCAAAGTTTGTTGATGTTTAACTTCAGCTGCCCATCTAAAGCTGCTTTGGGCCCTCTGGTTAACATGATCCTGTGCTCAGAGGTGCATCAGCTGCCCACATGCTGATGCTGCCAGTCAGGAAACCAGCCCAAAATTTCAGGAGGAAAGGAGTGAATGGTGGGGGAGTCAGGCAGTGAGCAGGAGGAACCTGACCATCAGGGCATTCATTTACAGTGCTTTGAGCCCAAGTTCCACGAACAGAAACAAACAGTAGCTGTGCCATTGCAGGCAGCACATGTGGTGTGGAGTAAAGACACATCCTAGGGAGCCTTGGAGAGGTTCACCTCCCTTCCCCAGCTCTTACTTTGTGGGAACATTACCAGGAAAGAGAGTAATGCCAGCCCTCAGGGGCCATCCTCCTGACAGTGCCTGTGTTCTGAGCCCAGACCCCATGGTGATAAGGTCCACACAGCATTAGCACTTCGGGGGCTGAACATGAAAATATGTGGGTGATGCTGGTGATACAATGAGAGCATGATAATTTTGTTTTATGCCTGTTTTAGCTACAGACTCTCTGTTTGCCACCATGGAGGAAAATACCAATTACCCCCTGCAGGGAGAATAGATTACTTAGGGCTGCATCAGTCACTACCACTGCTAGCAGGATAACACAAACTCATTTCCCAGAGGTCTCCAAACAGCTGTCAGAGAATAATGACTTTCAGTTGCTACTAGCCCACACCAACTCTGAAGTGGTGACCCAGAGGCAAAAAGACTGACTCACATTACAAATCCCTTCAGCTTTCACATGTGCCTCAATTTGTTCTCTAATACCAAAAGATTTAATTAATATGTATTATCATTTTTCACAGCACTTCTCATTTACAGAAATATTGGTCTAGAGGCCAATTTTCAAGAACTCCTTGTCTTTAGGAATTTTGCCTGTGATATATATGAGCACTCTTCCTATCAGATTTTTTATTCTCTTTTAAAGCTTCAGCAATAAAATCTAACCACTCAAAACAAAAGTAAGCTTCCCTAATTGAAAATCAGTATTTTTACATGGAAGAGAAGGCATGTAGATAAAATTACTCAGTAATGTATTATCAAAGAACAAGACTTCATATTAAAAGAAGCAGTTGTAATGACATGTCAGGATTTCTAGATTCCCCTCAGATTTGCACATCCCATTTGTGCTACTTTTTATGTTGCAATTGAACTGAAACATCAATTCAGTTCAAATTTGAGTTTTATTTTTCATTTCTGTCTGTCCTCAGTGTCTGGGGTCAGACTTGCTTCTCATTTATGCTGCTGTATGGAGAAGTCTCTCTGGAACTGCTGAGAGAAAGCAAAAACACATGAAGAATCAGGAGTCCCAGCTGCATGAAATTAACTCAGGTGTTATTTCCCCAGCAGACAGACTCTGATCATGGCCATGCTTTACTTGCACCACTAAAACTGTGGTAAGAGTCTGATAGATTTAGCATACATAGTACATACCCACAGCAATAGATCATAGTGACAGTGATATTTCTGTCTTGCAGACACAAGAGAGGGCAATTGAAAGATGAAAAATGAGAAATTTTGTTTCAAAATAATGAAACAGCTTACAAACAAACAGTTTTTACAGGGCGAAAAGCAAACCTAAAACAGTGTGCTTCCACTATGAAATCTAGATGAAATAAAGGATTAGATTTTTCCATTATATTGACAACCAATGTTCCAACCAGACTTAGAATTTACAAGAGGATGCTGGTACTTTGGTGGGTGTAGTTGGCAACTGACTCTGGTATGGATGAGAAGAGTCCTGTGCTGACATCAAAGGAGCAGCAAAAGTTCACTTAGGAAGCCCTTTGGGTTTAGCATTGCTTGATCTTGCAATTCTGTCCCCAACGCTTTTCATAATCACCAAATAACAAGTGAAAACTTTAATCCTTCCAGCAGTACAAATCCACTAGAGGGAAATCAATTTAGAGAAATCTCTGTGGAAGTAAATGAGCCATTCTCTTCCTGCATAGTTTGTGAAAAGAGCTGGAGGCACTGACAAAAAATACCTTTCTGCTTCAGGAAGGATAAGAAGAAAGGTCAGAGCAGCCAAGTATTAACCAGAAACCTTAGTTCTGTTGCAGAAGAAACACCAACAGCCTCCAAGCAGCAACATAATTTAACATATTTTAACATATTTTCATTCACAAATCACAGGCAGTGAAGGCAGAAGAGGAGGACCTGAACATCCTCAAGACATTTGGTAGGATTCACTTCTATTCTTTGGCATGTCTACAACACAAAATACTCTTCCTGGGCCAGCTACTGCAGCTTCCTCCTGTGGCCATCCACAATGCTTCTACACCATCCCAGCTGCTTGTCCTCAGCATTATTTCAACCTGGGCCACCCAGTGCTCTCCCAAAGGCCTGGTGGGCTCAGGGCAGGGCAGTAGCAGTCACTTCAGGGATACCTCACTACTCTTGAGGGGTAGAGCATTTTGTGCCATTCTTTGCCCCTCATCTTCAGTGCCAAGGAATGATCCCTGGCATATTAGTTTTCTAGTGCAGACATAGCCTGGACATCTGCATCAGTGCCAGTCAATTTAAAGGTTCCCTTTAGAGCCAGGAGAAAGAAACAGGCACTTTCAGGGTGTGATATCAGAACTGTTGCAGACATTAGGATTAGGGAAAATGTATCCTGAAGTGTCTGTATTTTTCCATTGACTATAAAAACACTCTAGACTCTTAGCTCACAGGCAGAAATTTACAGTGTGAACATCTGGAGTTGGTTGGGCAAATCCCACCTTTCCTGTCTCAAAAACTTTTTCATAAAGACATCATGACTGAGGACTGCACGTCTAGCACACTTGCAGACAAAGATGTTTCCCCTTATTTGTTTACCAAATATTTCAAGTAGAAATCTACTTCTCTAATGAATAAAATAAGGACTTATTATGAAAGTGCATAGTTAAATACAATGCTTAATTTAGAGCTAATGCAAAGCTAGTCAAATAAATGGAAATTTTTTTTGGTTAGCATAATGTGCTAATGGTTGCTAATGGTTGCTAATGGTTGCAAATGTTACAATTAAATAGAGCAAGTTCTCAAAAACGTGTTTGTAGGGCAGTCTGTCTGACATACAGGTGACCTGCATCCCCTGTATCTTCTCCATTTGACGTGAAGCTGGAGTGACACAACAAAAACTGTCTGATCCAATATGAAACCTTCCTGTAAAAAGGTAACTTATTAAAATGATATGAGTGTGATTGAATCAGTTCACTGAATTTTTAGCAGATCAGCATTTTGTGTGTCTGACTGCAGTGATTCTTCAAACACGTACACACAACTTTTCTGTGTTACCTGGGATGCTCTCAATTGAAACTCTCAATGGTTCAATGAGGGGAAAAATAGACCCAAAACATTTTCAAAGTACCTTCCTTAATCCCATTTAAAATATACAAAATGACACAAAATTTAGCCTGAAGTACAAATTTAAAGCTTGAGTGCTGTAGATAACTGGGTTTAAATAGGTGTAGCTCAGCTAATGCTGCCAAATTTTATCACCTTTACAACTTTTTTCATCAGAGTCAGCAGCTTAAGCATTCCTGTGGCTAAAGTCTGCTGTACGTGCTGAGTATGGACATGATTCAGTGCTGATTCAGTGAATAATGGTGTTTTGTAACTTGAACCTTCCTCTGATGAATAATTTTCTGTAGGAGTCCTCTAGTGAGGTGAGCAGAGAGTACCACACTGTGCAGCTCATGAACCAGCGTGGACTTGATTGCCTTGACAACAGTCTGCCTCCATGAGGAATGGAGCTGGGAAGGCAGGCTCCCCTTGCTTCCAGTGGCCAGGAAGAGCATGATGTTGGTGACTGTGAACACCTCCTCCACTGGCACAACCTGGCTGCAGCTGGGCTTTGTGCTGGGACAACCTCCCCTGTTTTGTTGCCCTACTCCAGCACAGCACACCCGTCAGTGAGAGACCCTTCAGCTCACGTTTTCCTGAGCATGGGGCATCAATGGCAGATGGAATAAATGTCTGGGCTCATGGATGCCCTCACTGAGGTCCCTGTTAGATGATGTTGGATTCCCCTCTGGCACCAGCAGTGATTGTGTATCTTGTTTTCCGTCCAAAGGCAGGAAATCTCCCACCTCAGGATTCTCTTGGACAGGATGGGTGACTCACTTTGTGCTCCACTGCCCCTTCCTCAGGCTACAGCTGGGGAGTGTAAATAGAAAATTGTCTCAGTCAGTTTGAACACTGGGGAAACCCTTTTATGACCCAGAAAATGCTCTCCACACAGTATTTGTTTCACTGCCAGGGGCCCAGACTTCCTGAGCTCCATCCCCTCTTCCCGGCAGGCCTCCGACTGCCTGACATCAACAGTGTTTCCTTGCATGCCTGGGATGCTTGAAATCGTTGGGGCTTAACAGGGAAACAGACAGGATTCAGGGAAACAAGGGTGAGATTCAGTTTTCCTTCTGATAGGAAGAATTTGCTGCCGGACACCACTTTGTTATGCACGAGCTTTGTTTACTCCCCATTTTACCAGAGCCCACTTGACTGCTCTGGTTGCTGCAGTCACTGAAACAGATGTTTCCTGCCCAGACACTGCTCTGTCAGAACCGATGAGAGTAGAAGATACTGAGTTAAAAATATGATTGCTTAATTTTGAGATATGTCTGGCAGCAAATGACCATATAGGTAGCAGCACAAGTGCTGCTTAGTGTGTGTGAACACCACTGGTGTGGGCACAGAGCTCTTGTGTTCCCTGCAGCACTGAGCCCCAGGCTTCTTGTCAAGCCCTGGGTAGGATCTTCTACACACCCAGAGTGAGGGTCTGTCTTCTATGGTGCATTAGACTGATATTTTCCCTACATAGCTGACTGAAGCTAGGTTGTTTGGGCTATGTCTGATTTAGGGAATAGGTAGGACCTGGAGGCTTCCATATCAATAGAATATTAGCTCTGTTGCCAGCATGGTTTTTGTCCTCAGACCATCAAACTCTCTCACAAGCAACTGCTGCACAGGGTATGAAATATGGACTATTCCCACCAGGTAGTTTCTCTGTGTCTACCCTACCTGAGGTGGCCTGATGATGTCCCACTCTGCATGACAGAGGGGAGAGCACACCTGGAGAGAGGATCAGGGCTTGTGAACCTGCATAGGGAGCAGTTATGGCGTGAACCTGGGGAGGTGCTGGTGACAAGTGACTTGCTAATGGTTGGATCAACTACAGTGCTTAGAAATGACAAAAGCAGGTTGGAACTGGCACCCAGTTGGCTGTCATGTCCTGGGAGCAATGTCTGGCCAGCAGTGGGTAGGCAGAGCACAGCCAGACAAGAGGTCTCAATTGCTCTTGTATTAAGAGTATCTTCCATTAATGCAGATTTCTAACATAAAACATGCAGATGAATACCAATCTCTGGGGAGAAACAGCTTGGCCTGGCTTCACTCTGCATCCTCTCCAGGTTTAATGACTCCTATAACTGTGACAATGAAAGCCTGGTTTTGGCCCTGGCAGCAGTGATGCTGGGGGAAGACTGAAGGACAAATACGTGTGCAAAAAAGCAGGCACTGATCCAGACCAGCAAAAGGCCTGCAATGATAGCTCCATAAGAAGGTTTCTCAGAGCTAACTGGGCAGACTGATGCCTGGGTAGACAGTGATCTAGCAATGCCTCTCTCACTGGGGAGGGGTTTCTTGGAGCCTGCTGGACCTCAGTCCCAGAGAAACACACTGAGTGTGTAAAATGAGCTGCTCTTCTCCTTATCCAGCCAGGTTTTTAAAGAGAGGTCTAATCTTTTTAGACTAATTGAGCAAAATCCTCTACCTGTCACAGGTTCGGCAATGCTCTTGTTGCTACACAGGCACCATTGACCCCAGCCTGCACAGTTCAGGTAGGACAGTGAAGCCAGCCTAAACTGCTTCTAGCAGTCTGAGAAACTTTCCTTCCTCCCCTTATAGTTTCTGCCTTGCTCATAGCACCTGGCAGTAACACAGCAACAACTGTTTGGTCAAACTTGCCCAAACCTACATGTTTACTGTCTTGCTGGCCTTAGCTCCAGGAAGGATGTTCTGAGCCCCAGTTTCCTGTCTCCACCTTGTCACTCTCCTAAGAAGGGAAGAACAAGCAGCAGGTCGAGTCTAATAGTAAGGAAGAGAAACATGCTGAAAAGCCTGGTTCTCTCACGCTGTCACCAGCAACAAAAAGAGAGGTGTGGGAAGCTTGCAGCACTTCTGTTAAGTAAGCAGGACAAAGCAGAGCAGATTTCTGTGTGGGAGCCACTTTTCTCTGTTTTGGAAACATTTTTTAATGTGTCCTGCCTGATCCATGCCCTTATTTTCTCCTTACTCTATCTCCCTTTTCCACTTTCCTCCTCCACCACTGGTGAAAGTATTGTGGAACAGGCTGATATGTGTGGGTCTCTCATGGTTTGTTGTGTCTGAAGTGTCATCCTGCTTTTATCAGTCCATCACAGACATGTGGGCTCTGACTCACCAGCACAGACCCATCAGTCAGCGACAGCGCCTTGGGGACTCACACTCAGGTACTGCCAAGGAAGAATGAGCACCAGCTTGGTTAATCAGAATTTCGAAACAAACCATTGGGCAAGAGATGACCGAGACAATATTTTCCGTGCAAGCAATGTTTTCCACCATCAGTTTCTCAGATAAAAAAGCAGGAATTGCTTTGAAACAGATTGTAGGACACAGGTCAACAAAAATGAGCTGTTTATAATTTCTGCTGTCAAAACAGTGTATCTACGTAGATCTCAAACAACGTTGTAATCCATGGTTATATTTTATGTGTTTGTTTTCCAGCTGAGACCTTAAATAGCTTCTTAGATCACACCACAGTGCACGTGTTCCAGGTCCTGAGTGCTCTTGTTGGTGATTAAACACATGTCTCACCAAGCTACCACTCCTCAACCGCCATTGTATTACACATTGGGGTGTTTACAAGTCCAGGGAAGAAAGTCTTGCCCATGGCAACATTCAGGAGCATCTGCCTTCAAAGCATCATTGGTGGTACTGGTACTAAGCCAAAGATACCTGTAGTAGGTTTAATGGGTCCCTATTACTAATCTGCAAAGAAAAGGCATATCTATTTGTAAAATACATCCATGTTTTGGAAAGGCCATTTCACAGGGATAGTTGGCACAGCTCAAATTTCATTTGTCCTAATGAGACCAGGGTGTTGTCCTGGGAGAGGTGACCATACAAGAAGGACACTAACAGGGATCTTGGGAGATCAGTCTGTAACTCTTCCATCTGCCACAGACTGCCACAGGCATGTCCCTTAATCTCCTTCCCTGAACCTTCCCAGCTCATAAATAAGTATAACAGTAGTATTATCTCCCACTTTCTACTTACCTTGTCTGTGTAGACTGCAGGCAGACAAATGTTATGTATTTCCTCATGGCAAACACAAAAGGAGTGGTGCATTAGTGCCCTAGCAGAGGCTATAATGGAAGCAAATATGAATAACCTTGTGACCTAGGAAACTTGAGATATGCAGGTTTAGGCAGTCAGGCAGGGGATTGCAGTAACCCAGCCTGCAACAGCACTCTTCTCCTTAAAATGAGGCTCTCCTCCACACCCCCAGGTGACCATGCTGATTCCTGTTTGATCTCATGCAGTTAATTTTCCATTCATCATTTCTTTTCTATCTTGATTGCAACTTAATTTAGGAAACCAAGCTTGATACGACTGTGAAATATATGAGGGCAACTTCTCTGATTGAATATACTGACTGCTGAATTGAAGCAGATTATACCCACATACACCAGACAAATCAATGGCCCCTAACTAACATCAACATGTATTAATTTCTGTACCAGGAATGCTAACAGCAAGTTTCGATGTGGTGAAAAGCAAATATTGATCTGTTTGCTTGAAAGTCAGATTAAGCTATGTCCATAGGCAAATATTCCTGCTAGGAAGTAGAGGAAAGGTTGTTTCCCCTTCCCCCTTCTCAAAGGCAGCCAAATCAAATAAAAACAAAAATCTGTTGGATACCTAGTGAGTTTTTAATTTAGGAGGAACCAAACCTAAGGGAAACAGAAGCCCTGGGGAGCTGTCAAATGACTTTTGGTAGTTTTTGTGGCAGGGCATCACAAAGGCTCATAAGGACAGCCACCCATTAGTGCCTCTGCTCCTTCTGAATGGGGAGAAAGTGCTCCTGAGGGAAATAAGATCAAACCTCTTCATGAGCAGGAGCACAGGTACTCAAAAAATCTGTCTGAGCACAAGTGTTTCACATTTTAGTCTTCAGTTTGCACTTCAGCTCTGCTGCTTCAAGGGGACCACTCCCAGCACTGACATGACCCCATCACCCTGTCTCACATGGAATGAAGACACACAGCCAGAGGACAAGGAGCCCTTCACTCAGCATCACCAGCACTTCTGTCTGTATGGCAGTCTCCTGCCAGCACCCAGAAACCCACACCAAGGCCACCTCAAATCTGTCACAAAATGGGTTGCAAGGGCCTCAAGATGCACCAGGAGAGACTTAGATTGGTTATTAGGAAAAATATTCCTCACGGAAAGGGTAGTCAAGTGCTGGAACAGGCTGTTCAGGGCAGTGGTGGAGTCACCATCCCTGGAGGCATTTGAAAACCGTGTAGACGTGGCATTGAGGGACATGGTTTAGTGGGGGACTTGTCAGTGCTGGTTAATGGTTGGACTTGGTGGTCTCAGAGGTCTTTTCCAACCTGAATGCTTCCATGACTCTGTGGTTGGTGCGGATGGAGGGAGAGCTGTGAGCTGCTGGATAGCACAGGCAGGTCCCCAGCACATGTGTCCCCCAGCTGTGACTAATCCCTCTTGTCTGCACAGGGCAAGAGCAGCTCCATAAGAGCCTGACAAGCTCTTGGAGTGTTCCAAGGGTTACTGAAGGGAAAGGTTGCTCAGGAACTCGCCAAACATTAAAACTGGCCAGGGAAAAGCTACTGATTTTTTATGCTTTGTGCTGATTTTGCACTGCTGTTCATTTCCAGCCCAGTATAAAGTCCTTTTGCTCCTGATGCCACACACCTTTATTTTCACCTCCATTGGACTGGGGAGGTATCAACCTCTTGGCCTCCTGAGGAGGTGGTTCCCAGTTCCCAATGGCTTCAGGAAAACTCTCCATCATGTCCACATGCCACAGAGAATGTTCTCTCTCCACCTCTGTCCCTCATCACAGCAGCCCAGTGATGGATGGGCAGGCACACATCAAAACCTCCTCAGGCAGGAGTGAGCTACCCATTAGTGATTTCATCCCACTTGACAGGGATGAAAGGCTAAATTAGGATCTAAAAATGAAGTCCCAGGGAATGTAATTAGTTCAAATAGGCTGCTAAATATCTCAGCAGCCTTCAGCTAGCAACAGCAGGTAGCAAGCCACTCTTTTGAACATCTTCCATGTGATTAAAACAAACCTCATGCTTTTGCTCTGTTTATTTTCCTTTGCAATGTGGAGGAAATCTACCAAAACTGGAGGCAAATTCGCAGTCTCATTTTAGTTATGCAGAAATTTAAAAAAACAGCTTTATGTCATCTCCTCACTCCAGAACCAAGACCAAGTATAGTCAGAGGTTTGCTATTCAGAGCCACCCCAAGGCTGCTCTACAGCCACCTGTGCTGGTTCCAGAGGGACTGGTTCCCAAAAGCTAGTTAAAATGCAAGCAATTACATTTCAATTATTGAGAAGGCATCTGAAGAATGTTTCATCTTCTCGTCTCTGAGCAAGGACTTGAGGTGCCTATCAGTGTTCTAGTGAGGATCAGGTTTTGCTTTGTGCAGCACCAAGCACCCAGATCTCACCTGAGAAAGAAACAATTGGGCATAACCTGAACAAGCCCCATCTTTAATCATGTGTTTCCTCTGGTTGCTCCATCTCTGCCTGTAGAGAAAGGCACTTGATATAGTAGACTGGATAAGCAAAGGGTTATTTCTTTCACTACATCAGAAAAGATAACTATTTCTCCTGTGGAGGCTGGCTCAATGAGTACTCTTTTTTCCCTCATCTCCCAGACCACATATTATTTTACAAGCTCACATTATAAAAGGTTAATGGGAGAAGCAAGCACTGACAGTCATTTTCACTCCCCTGGAATGATTCACTGCATTGCTGTAATTCAGTTCAGTGTAAAGTTTCCTGTAACAGTAATACCTGCACTAACTAGCTGCTTTCAAAATCTTATTTTCTTTTTCATTTTGAGCAAAACTTCTTTTTTTGTTTTTGACTCTTCTTTGTTTGAACTTTGACTTGAATAAACAGCAACATCTGGAATTCAGCAAAACACACCATAAAGGGAATAATATGTCCACAGCAGTTTTGCTGGAAAGGACAAACCCATTTATTACTCAAATTAAAAGCTACGATTGCTAAATGTCAGATGAAATTAGGAAAAAAAATTGAATCTTCTGTGCATGTCCTTTGTGTCCTTGCCAGCTAGTGTGTGTGGAAAGCTGTCTCTCTGTTATCACTGCTCTGACTTTCTGCTTTTTTCCATTGCTGAAAGCCTGTGAGGACTTTCCTTCTGCAGACACACCAGGTCGATCTTTTACCTTTACACTGGGGCACAGCTGCAGCTTTTTCCACTCAAATATGGAAAATACATCAGAGTGTCTGTGATCAGAAGCTGCTCCAATCAAGTGACATTAGTGACATTCTTCTGGCCCCTTAATCAGACACTTCAGGAAACCCCCAGGGATACTGGGAACAGCTGAGGATGTGCAGCCAGTGGGGTTATGGGGGGATGAGGGCACTGAGCACCTCAGGAAGGGAATGGCAAGTGCCATCTCCCTCTCTCTCTCTCTCTCCCCCTCCTCCCAGCTGAGCAACCACAGACGTTCTGTGATGGTGACAGCACAGGGCACCTGAGCCCCAGGCACAGTGCACCGTTACAGACCAGATCCATCTCTCTTTGCTTTGTTTTCCAGTGGGGAGCTCCTGGTTTCTGGTGCAAGCTCACTTTCTTCAGAACACGTGCTGAGGTCATGAAGTGACAGCTCCTATAAATCAGCAGAAGCCAAACACATTAATCCAGGAGCAGAAGGAGGTATTCAGCTAGTTTGGCAATTTTTAGCTTAGAAGACAGGTCCAAGGGTTGACGCGCTGCCAGCCTGGAGAATAAACATCACTCTCTGTTCCTTTTCTTTTTGTACCAGGAGTAGGTTGGGGTCTTTCCAGCACAAAATCAAAATTACAAAGGTGAAAGAGAGATTGGATTTATCTGCACAAGGTAGGAGTGGACCCTGCTTCCACCCCTACTGCTTCCAGACATCTCATATGTGATTTCAGGTGTGTTTCTGATGGCCAGACCCAACAAGAGGCAAGACCACCTCAGCCTTAGTGACACTGTTATGTCTGGGGTCAGACAGGTAACTTTTCAGCTTGTGACTTACATGTTAGTTCAAATCTGGGTATCCCTGTCTCCATTCCAGCTAGATTTTGCACACCATTTAACTGAGGGGACATTGGTTTTGGCCCAGACCACACTGCAGGTAGTGCTCCCCTCCTTGAAAGCACCCTGTCTGCACCTACAGCCCAGGTCTGGGTTACTGGGGTGATGCCCATTGCTTCTGCTGCCTTTTGCATGTCCTTCCACAGCAGTGGTGATGTACAGAGTCTTTTATCACTTGTGAAATCAAAAGCTAAAGAGATTCCAGCCAAGGTAATGTGTTAGTAAGGCAGCATTTTGGGTAAGCAGCGTAATAGTTTATGTAAATAAGTGAGATGTTTTTCCTGTTTATTCTCCTTCCCCATGAAGAAAGCAGAGGTTACATTCATACTAGCAAACTCATCCTGAAGGTCCAGGTTTGCAGGTTTAAGCCCTGAAACTTGATCACAGGTGTTGCTAAATTGGCAGCACTGATGTAGCTCAGTTTAGGGCTGGGCCACCAGCATGGCCTTTGCAATCCCTGGGAAGAGTTTAGAATTTAACAGGGACCAGAGGCTGGAGATATGGAGATGCCATTAATGGGCAGAAAACCTGCCTAAGGCTGGGAAACACCTCCTGGCTGTTTGAATTCCTCAGTGAGGATATACCCTAAAAATGTGTGTGTGTGTGTGTGTGCCCCCTTTGGATAACTGTGACTTAAGCGCAGCTCTGCAGGGCAAAAGTGACAAATTCACATAGGCCTGGGTTAGACTAGGAAAAAAGAAACACCTTAGACTGTAGGTAAGTAAAATGACATTAAGTATAATGTAACCCTTGCTGTGAGCAGGAACTGCTTAATAGGGTGAGTTATACATTGGTTAACCACAACAATCCCATCTCCATGGAGTATGGAATATTGTTTTAGCTACCACAGCTACCCACGGCTGTGCTTGTTTAAGACACCCCTTCCTGCTTCTGGCACTCCTTCAGTCTCAGCAGAGGGTGTGAGGGACTCTCCCTTCCCTGGTCGGGGGGGCTCATCCTGGGGCCATCCCCACCTGCCACTGGCTCCTGGGAATGAGTGCCTGGGAAAACAACTTGGTTTCCTCTGGCATATTATGGCTCTCATCCCTCCAGCTGCACAGGGCAGGTAGCCAAAGGGGCAGCACGTGTTTTCGGCTGCCTGCCTGCTCAGGGGAGGGCTCCGAGCTGGGCGGAGCCTCCTGGACGGCTCTCACTGAGCTGCCCCTGCCTCTCATGTCCCACGACTTGCCCTATTCCCCCTCCCATGTGTGTCCTTCTCACCAGCAGCACTTGCTGACCATTCCACCACCCACGTGTGAGTTCTCTGTCAGCAGCAGCTCTGCCCCATCACTGTTTCCCTGCCACCGATGGAGCAAACCAGGGCACTGGGGCCAAGCTCCAGCCTGGGCTCCCTGGCTGCTGGGGAAGCACACACACCCCAGCCCCCATCTCTCACTTTTTCTGCTTTGACAGATTTCCAGGACTATTCCTGTTGCAGACCGGGGATGCTCCTGGATTTTTGGCAGCTTTTCAGTTGGGGGAGTTGTTTCACACCCGGCTCGAATGATGGGATATATGTACAGTACCAGGAAAATGTAAATTTTTTATAAAACCCCTACATAAGAAGACAAGGTTTCAAAACAAGAAGCATGGAAATGAGTGGCTGGCTGCTGCCTGCACCCATTCTCTAATTTCAGGAATCCTGTTCCTTGCTAAGAAGAAGGAACACATATTTTACATTTTACTTTAAACTAAAATAGACCCAGGATATAAGTGGGAGCATGGATTGCTCTCAGTGTCCTTCAGAAAACAAATCCATGAGATTCCAGTAAGAAGTGATGAGGCAGTCCTTCAATTTCCAATAATAAATGCACAGTCCATATAAACATATGGTGCTATTGGGACAGAGATGCAGCACATATAAATCTTCAGTGACTGCTTGACTTCACGTCTGGTATGTGCCTTGCATCCACTGACACATCACATCCGGCCAAGGGCCACCATAAATTTTACGAGTTTCACATTCTCTTAATCCTTTTTCTTACAAGAACCTGGAGGAATGCAGCATTTTCCCCAGTACATGCACTGTTGCTATTTATAACTCTGGACCTATCAGGATGATTTTTGATTTTTTTTTCCCCTGAAATCTTAGAATAGTTCAACTGAATGAACAACAAATCATCTTTCATTTCTTTATTTACTGTGTTTAAGTACCAGGGCTGAGAATGTGGAAACTATCCTAATAATGTGGTCTCAGATCATCCTGGATTCTTGTAGATGATTTATCTATGACCAGAAGGACAGCAATTCAGTATCCACTGAATAGGGAGCCATAAAAAATCTTGCCTCACAGAAATTAATGTCTGTGTTCGATTACTGTGCATAAATAACAGACCAGATCCTCAGTGCCCTAAATTTGCAGAAATTCACCCATCTGCAGTCCCTAATCTAATCTGCAGAAAGGCACATGTGCTCTGGGACCGGCAATGCCACTGTGCCCACAGTGACACTGGGCAAAGGCGAGTGTCTATAATTACCCTGTTCTTCCACACTCACACATTTCCATATCATTCACCTGTTACAGCTGTCACTAAACCAGAGAGTGGGCTCTTTGCAGAAGGAACCTTTGCTTTATTCCTGGCTCATGGAAAGCTTGGCACCAGAGGAGCCCATCTCTCCAAGGACGGGCATTGCAATGAGAATAACAGCAGTGGTTTGAGTCCTGACCTCCCTTGTGCTTGCTTACGTACCCATGGACGTACACACACATACCCAGACTCCCCAGGGCCCATTAGCAACCCCTCAGGAGGCTGGATTCTGACCTAACTTACAACAATTTTATAATGACTAACAAAATTTACCTTGGTAGAAATTGCTGCTGATTTATATGTGTGCCAGAAACAGGCTCTGCACAGGCGTTGCTGGAGTTAGGTGTGTGTGCTTATCCTTTCCAGGAGATGAGAACAGAAACAGGAACCCCAAACACAGGCATGAGAGGCACCAGGGGCAGGCACTTCCAGTGGCACACTGGGAGAGATCCCTGTGCCAGCCTGCCTAGCTCTTCCCATACACTGCTGGATGCTGCTCACACTCCTGCCTCTCCTGTTCCTGCAAGGAGGCCAGGGTGTGCATAGACCTGCCACCCTCCTTTGCCAGGTATTTCACTTCCAAGGCAGAAGGGTTTTTTCACATCAGGGTTATTTTTGCAGCTGTAGGGATATATTTTCCCTCAGTGACACATTGATTTGCTCATGCTCAGAAGAAGTAAGGACCAAGTTTGCCACAGGTTTCCCTGGGGCAGAAGGGTGTGAACCAGGTGGGAAAAGCTAATGGCTTAAGGAAAATAAGGGAAAAGGCTGCATCTCAGTGGCACATACCAGGCCAGCAAGATGAGACCCCCCAGGCTGTCTGCCTGGTTTTTAGGAGAAGTGGAGGCACTGGAAATTGAAATTGGGCTAGCTGAATGAGGAGGTAGAGCCTCTGGCCTTAGCCTTGAGGTATCCTGTGGAGGAAGAACAACAATTTCCTACAGCTTGATCCTTCACTCCAGGCGCTTCCCAGCAGGGAGATCACACAGCTTCCTCCCCCAGGGCAGAGTGAAAGGCTCCAGTCATGCCAAGATGCCACAGGTGGCTTCACATGCCAAGCATGTGTCACAAGATCTCATGGAGGCGTTCACACTCCAACCACTCCCACCTTCCCCCTGCCAGACACAGACCCCACTGCAGCCACACCCATGAGGGAGCAAGGTGAGGTGCCCCAGCGAGCCCAGGCTCCCCCAGCACCTTTCCAGGTCCTCACCCAGGGCAGAGCACTGCTAGCAAAGTCCCAGCTCAGTGCATGAAAACCAGGCAGCCACAGCCTGAGGGTCCCCTCTTGCTGGCCTGTTACGTGTCACTGAGGAGTAGCTCCCCACTCACCCCAGCACATCTCAGGAGAAATTCTACCATTACTGACTAATTAGTAGCAGATGGGGTTTACTCCAGTCAAACTGAGAAATCCCAGCAGACAAGTTCCCAGTGCTGTAAGAGTAGGTCAGCTATACAGAGGAATATGCAAAATTTCTGGTTGGGAGAGGAAGGTTGAGAAGAAAGTAGATCACTTACTGCTGCATCAGAGCATAAAACGGGATCTTTCTTCTTCCTTTTTCTTGTTGTGATAAGTTTTTGATGTATTCATCTGTCAGAATATAATTCTGCTTGAGTGCTGTCTGCTTTGTCTGATTCCCAGTCTAGGTGGAACAAATTAATTTTAGAAGTCCACAAAGAACCTTTATCAGCTAAAATATCCTCAGTGTTCTGAGATAAGAATTTATTCCAGCAGTTTCAAAACTGTCTTGCTGCCCCTCCCCAGCATGGGGGTTTCTGAGCTCTAAGATTTGGTCATAAATTGTGCAAGTGCTCCCAGCATTTTTAATTAATGTAAAATTTGCATTTTAATGAAGGGGGTGATGGAGCCTTCCAGCAACAGAAACAATTACATCCTGACCTGATGAAATAGCAGCAGGATTGCTGCAGTGAGCATGTTTAGATTGGTTTTGATGGATTCAGTTGTGGTATCCCAGCTCTGCCCACACTGAATGAGCAGAGGTGCAGCACCCTGGAGTAAACACCAGGAGAAAGCTCCTGGGGGTCCTGCTGATCTGGGCAGCTCACATGAGGTGCCAGCAGATTCACCCATCTCTTGGGGCTTGCTCAAGGAGCAGAGAGGAGAATGAGAAAGGAACTGAGATGTCTTTCCTTCTTTGTTCCCAGCTCTGGGTCCTGGATGCTCTCAGGAAAAATACAGGGGTGACCTTTCCCTAACACTGGGAATGTGAGAGAAGATATTCTGCACTGTTTTGTGCTTTTCCAGATTTTCTGCCCTAACCAGGGTCAAATGGCAATTTGGCTCAGTTTCTCAGTTCGAATCAGCATGAGATACAGAAATTTATTTTCACTGCTTCTACAAGCCCTTCTTCCTGTAAAAAAATTTTCCCTTTTACCAAGTGATGATGATCTGCATAGCTGCATTTCAATTTTCAGGTCCTGCTTGAAAATCTCCATTGCTTGGCAGTGCACCAAGAGGACAATTGCTGGAGTGTTTTTTGTCTCAGGGAGCTTGTCTCAGCATGCATTCCTCAGTGCAGAGCCAAGGCACTAGAAAATGTTTTGCATCCAGGAATTATTTATAAAGCAAAGAGGAAGTTTAAGATGACAGGAAACATTAAGACTTTCCAGCCTGTTGAACAGAGGGGAACATAATATGGTTTCCTAGCAGGTCTTGCTGGTTCACAAGCTATTTTATACATTTCCTCTCTCCGGATGCTATACAGTAAGTAACAAATGAGTGGCCTGGAAGTGTTTTATTTTTTGGGTTTTTTTTCATTTAGACAGGGATAAATAAAATCTTGGTCAAGCTGAGAATTCATTTCAGATTATTTCAATTCAAATTTAGTCTTATTTTTTTGGTCGTTGTTCTCCCCAGCACATCAACCCCAACAAGCGCATGAGCTGTACTTATGCCCAAGCCCTTAGGAACTATAGAGCAGATGTGGTGTCACAAGTGGATCAATGTACCTGACTGCCTCTATCTTATTATGAAGATTAAACACAGGGAACAGGATCTCCCCAAGTACTGATTCATCTCCTGACCACTGACTACCAGAATGGAAGGGAACAGAACCAGCAAGGGCAGTGGAAGCAGGACATTTTATCTGCACATCACAGCAAGAAAGCTTTTTGGTAAATCTCAAATGATATCAGAGTGAGGTTTGTAGTGTAACTTCTGGAAGCAGGAGAATCAGGCTGATTTAGCCAGCCACAGTAATGGAGTTTTCCTAGACCAGCCTTTGAGAAGACCTTTAACTTCTGGCTGTACTGCATTTGCTAAAAACTCAGCTCTTCTTAGACTAAATAGCAGCTCTCCCCACCCTCATTTCTGTGGTCTTGACCTTGTGTGCAGCCTGTGTGGTTATGCTGGTATTATCTGATTCATTCCTCTGTGCTTTCGCTGCCTTGTCTGCTCACTCACCCCTTGTTTTTCCACTGCTGGACTAGAGGTGCATTAATTTTTGTTGTTATTGTGCTGTCAAATCCCATCTTGAGCAAATCTGCCTGTCATATATAATCTGTACCTCACAAATCCTCCCTAAATGGGGATTTGCACAGCAAGTAAGAGCATGCAAGGAAGGCAGCTTGGGCACATGCAGACAGAAGAGTACCCCTGAACTGCAGCCAGGTTGTTACAGAAAGGGAGGCAGCTGGCTTGGGGGTTTACATTATGCTTGTCTCACATTAGGTGCTCGAGTGTCAATTCTTTATTCTGGGATCTGTATCTAGAGCATCTTTGGTCCATACTTTGTGCTCATTTTTCCATTCTTCTTGTTCTATTCATGTGGGCAAAGAACATTTTGCCACTTTATATCTGTCAGGTCTAACTCATTTCTCCACTCAGCAGTTCTCATTTTACATCTCCTCTTCCCTGCTTCTGACACAGCTATATCTATTTGTCATCTTTTATTTTCTTTTTTCTACTGAACCTCATTAGCTGTCTGCTTACCCTAGCATTGCCTTTCCCTCTGTATTTTCTTCTTTGGAATACAATTTCTGGACAAATTTTGTAGCTGTGCCTTAAAGAAATCCATCTTTTCCATTCTCCAGGCTCTGAGCTCCTCAGTCCAAGTGACTTTGTTAGTCACCTTAATTCTCCAAAATCCACCCCATTTGAATACTGGCAGCCCTGGCAAAGGATATACTTATGTTTATTCTTCATGCAGCATAAATTAGACCCACTGTCAGTCACGCAAGCTGAGGCCATTTCCTAAAGCTACTTTTTTCTCAGCCACAGCATGACCAACATTAGATACTGAAAATCAGAAGAGTCAGTGTCTCCAGTCTGGTCATTAGTCAGTTAAATCCAAAATAGACACCAAGAAATAGTACAGCTTCTTAAGTTCTAATGTAGTCCCTGTAATTGAAATTA
>VXBB01020592.1:251-116140 GCA_013399915.1 Illadopsis cleaveri | reverse complement strand
TAAAAAAAAAAAAAAAAAAAGAAATTCCTGCCTGCCTTCCTGAGAAGCAGCAGATGCTCTGAAGCATGAAAGCAAATTCTTCAGTCTAACTTGCAGATTTATAAATTTCAGTGAGTTTATTATATTATTCGCTACTTGACCCTGTTACCCCCATTGGCCTCAAATGCCAGGTGCCTCTAAGGTAGAAGAATTCTTTTAATCTCAAAACTAGTTATGCAATGGGGTCCTTGAACTTATTCTGTCCTAATGGGCTGTAGAAAAAAACACAAGACAATTTATTACTGCACATTTCTTGGCATTAGGGGGTTCTTTGAAATCTTCTAGAGATTTTTCAGTTTGGCAGTGTAGGGGAACTTATTTCTTACAATAGACAATAAATTAATGTTAAAATAACTAATTTCTGCAAAGACCTTGTCATTGTTTTCCAAGTTTGTGCTTGAGGATTTGAAGAAACATTTAAGGTGATGGACACTCACAAAATGATGATTAAAGACTCACTAGGAAAAAAGTGTATAAAGTATAATTTTAACATTATCTGCTTTCCTGAAGAGTCAAGGAAGGGCAGTTTTTTTATATGTGTGCCAATCATATATAAAACCCAACCTTGAAAAAGACAGCCCATAATTGCCACTAGTGCAAAAGATAATATGATCTACTTAGCAAGCATGCATATACCGTGTTTGTTTGGCTTACAAAAAATGTGCTACATTTAGAAGAGCAACTCTACTCAGAGGCTGAAAGTTGGCTTTCAATCTGTGTACCCCCACCAACAATAAAACTTCTCAGGGATAAACTCTTCCTTAATTTAATGTTATATCACTCTATGCGCACAGAATTCACCATTAGCTCATATGAGAAGAATGGCTATTTTTAATCAAAAGTAAGGAAAAGTCACAGTCCAGTCTTATTACCTGATGAAAAGGGGAAAACAGAGACATAAGACATTTTGTGAAACAGTAGATTTGCCCTTTAATATGAAGTTTCAGTCATTTCAGTGCATTCGTCATAAGATACATGAGATAACATTGATCTGCTTTAATCTTATCTGGTTTTTTCCAGTTGTAGACATATTTATCTTGCTGTCATATGCACAAATGCTTTTCCTTCCTGGTGGGACATAATGCTACAGAGAAATGTCCAAGTTCAAAATTTTTGACATTTCTGTGGGACTCTTACTACTGCCTTTTGACATTTCTCTCTCAAAAACTTATTAATGCAGAGCCTACATCTCAGCTTCTCCTCAGTAAATAACCCTTGGCTGGAAAGGGCTGTCTTTCTCACTTGCATGCAGGCGAGCCCAGCAGCCTGGGCAACCTCTCTGGACAACCTGCTCCAGGGCTCCACTGTCCTTAGGGTAAAAACCTCTTCTCCATGTGTTTGAACCTCTCAGGAACATTTTGTGACCATTGTCTCTCTTCTTGCTGCTGCATCCCCCCAAAAAGAGGATAGCTCTGCCTTCTCCAGCAGACACTGGCAGGCTGCCTTCAGGCTTCCCAAATAAGTGGGTTTTTCTCCAGACTGAAAACACCCACAGCCCTTAGTGTCTCACAGGGAAAGTTCTCTGGCCATGGTTCCTCACTGATGGCACTGGGGACACTTAGATGCAAAATGCTCCATGGCCACACTTCTAAAGAATCTTCCAGAAAGCTTCAATTCCCAAATCTGTTTTAAATGAAGAATTGTTTAAATGCAGGACCCTGAAATATTTATTTTCTATGACTAAATCACATAATATTCAGGTTACATGGCAGCATATGCAAGCTATTTTTGTGGATAGGTGTCAATAATGGTTAAGAAGAAAAGCTGACATATCCCACTGCAAAAGATGTTTGAGCCAGAAAAATTAGGTTTTCTAGGCTTATATGTATTTCTGAAAAACAAAAAAAATGTTTGCTTTAAAATTAAAAACTGGAATTAAAAAGAATTTCAAACAAATATTGTAAATCAAATTTGCAACTGCAAAAAGCAAATCAGTTTTCAGTTATCATTAATGTAGGAGCGTTTTTTCCCCCACTAACAGGCAAACAACCTCCTTGGGGAAAAAAAAATTCTAATGCACTTTTGTGAATAATATTCATGGCAAAAAGGTGGGGGTTATTTCTAGCTAGCTTGTACAGAAGACATGATCACTCCCACTGCATGTCATAAATTTGCACAGTGGAGCACTCTTGGCAGTTTTCTGATGGGGCCATTTTTTAAACTATAATAAGTAGATCTCCTCAGCCTCTCCTCCAGTCTTGTCATAAATCTATCACACCAGCCCCTGGCTTTCCATTTCAGCCCACACACACCTGCCTCATCCCCTTATACTTTCTCTAACATACTTTATTTGTGCATAGCAGCTTCTCTCTCGAGGATCTCACAGCTTGGGTGTGCAGCACCATCCCAGCCTGCCTCTCAGTGCTGCTGTTCAGCTCGGCTTCACGTGCAGCAGGGTAAGTGCCAGTGAGGTTGTGCTGGCCAAAAGTTGTGAGAAGCAGCACAAATTGCAAAAAAAAGCTCTTCTTCAGGTGAAGTCACCATGCCAAGGAAGTTGTCCTGAAAGAAGGAGGAGAGGCTGTTAAAGAGGCTGGGGCTCCTCAACCTTGCCCAAGACAGGAATGCAAGACCAAGATCATAACCTTGAACAGATCTGGCAAGAGTTTCAGCACTTTCTTTCCATATTTGAACTGGAGGCTGCAACCCTTTCACTGCCATGCTCCTTTTGGATCAAAACAGAGCCCACCCTCCAGGTCTTGCTCCAAATTCACCTTCTAAACTTCATACAATATTATCTGTTCCTGTTTCTGAGTCTGGACACACCATGCTATAGGTACAATAAATCATGTAGCTCTCATGCAGAGGTGCCCAAACTGAATTGACAGCCTTCAGGGTAGCATCATGGCCTTGTAGCTATTTTAATCACCATGCCGTCTAGGGGGCATGGCCAAAGCTCCTGCCATCAGAAGTCACATTCAGAAACGTTTCATTTTCTGCGGGTCCCTCTCAAACCTCCAGCACAGCTGACACCACAGTCCTGTGTAAATTCCTGCCACCCCAGCCTTGTCACGTCCTGGCTCCCACAGCCACAGCCTTTGTGCTGTTCCACTGCAGAGCCCAGCTTTGCCACAACTGCATCCCCAGCTCTCACAAATTTTCTACAGTAGATTCAAGACCTGAAGCGTTTCAGAAGCTACTGCCTCACTTTCCCATGCCCCAGTTTAGCCAGTTCTCTGCAGTGCCACATTTGCTGGGCCCAGGAGCTGCAGCACTGCAGAGTCTCCAAACCATGTCCCATGCATGGCCACGCCCCACAGGCAGATCCATGAGGGCAGTTCTGTGGCACTGTGATCTTTCCATGCTCACAATCCATGTGCCAGCTGCAGCCCTTTGGCACAACCAAGCAGCCACCATTATTTACTTGCACACAGAAACCAAAGGAACTTTGCAGAAAACTCATCCTCTCCCTGGGGACCATGCAGTGGAGGATTCCAGTGAGGGCTTCAGGATAAGAATGAACAATATGCAGCAGAGTCCTGCCTCTTGCTACTGCCTTTGCCCAGGCACATCACCCAACATCCTCAAGACTCTGTCAATGATTCCTGAGAAGGCACCTCAGCTGGTCATGAGCCCAGTGTACTGACCCTGTGGCAGAAAACAAACAAGAAACCCAACTCTTGACAACCCCATGAGTTCACTCTGAGCCCTTTGTGGGAGTCATTCCTCTAGACTGCAACAGTAGCATCTCCTCTGCCCTGACTCAGGCTCCCACAGCATCACAGATGAATCATATCCTCAAACAGCCTCTCTCTGTTCCCTTTACTGGGAGTCCCAGACAGCTGGCTCTAACACAGGCTAAAGCTCTGCAGATGTCCATCCTCAGACATTTGGCTTCCCTGCTCTGGGCCAGCTGCTGGTGAGAAGCAGATCCCTGTTCCTTCCCACCCCTTCAGCATTTCTAGAGCTGCCTGAAGGAGAACACTGAAGTTTTCTCCTGAAAGGAGGCATCCAGGACTGGGCTCCAGCTCTGTGCTAAGTATTCCACAGCTGCTTTTCCTTTGCTTCTTCTGCTTCTGCACCACAGTGGGACAAGCAACAGTGGCAGGGCTGTGAATGGGAGGCTTCCTTCAGAGGTGGAGTCAATACCCTCTTCAGAAAAGTCAAAAGGCTGTCTAAATTACCAAGTGCTTTTTTAGCACTCTGTAGCCTTGGGATTGGGAGAGGGGATGAGGAAGATACTTTGGAGCCACTCTCCTCATTTTCCAGCTTCCTAGGTTGTTCATGAGACCCAGGTGAATCCTAAGCTTCAGATTTTCACCAGGAAAGATTAAGATATTTTTAATACCAGCATTTTCCATGCAATTTGGTAAATACTTCACTTTTAAAATCAAGTTCGGGTCACCTGCTGCATCCTGCAGGTGGCCATAGCTCAGCACTTTGATTTCTGTGTGGCACCCTGTCCACAGCCATGGGGCTGGTCTCCCCTGATCCCTTCACATGTCACCCCATTTGAATCCATGTCCTCTAGGAATGTGTTTCTCATATTACAGTGGCTTGGCCTCTGAGTGTTTATTTGAACAGACAGCTACAGCTGGGAATTTTTGTCTCTGCACAGACTTTGAACAGCTGCTTGTGGTTCCACCCAGCCCAGCTCCCACCCTCTGGTGGGAAGCACGTCAGGCTGAGAGGAACAAAATAGCAGCAATCCTTGGGGTGTCATGGGTCTGCAGTGGGAGCAGGACACAGCAGGGCCAGGCCGGGCAAGGTCAGCAGAGAACCAGCTGATAAATTGTACAGGCCAAATGTGGAGCTCCCTGAATGTCATTGGTGAAAAATGAGGGCTTTTTATAACACAAATGGAAGATGACCCTGGCTGGGGAAGGGCTGATGGCATGGGAAGCAGTTTTTGTGCACCATGGCTGCTCCTCTCCTCTGTGTGTGTCAGGCCCAGGGGAGCGTCACTGAGGTGGATGTGCTCTTATTACCCAGAAATGTTCATGGCACTTGTAGATGGGCATTGAGCACAGATGATGGCATCAGTATAAGAAATTTTTTACTACTTGGAATTAAAGAGCCCCAGGAGACTCTGCAAATACAAACTGTGCTCTTCCAAGGATGTGGCTTATTACTGGCTTAACCCCAGTGGTTGAGCTGCCAATAAACAGTCCTGTTCTTCCTCTGTCCCGTCCCTGCAGTTTTCTTCTCCTCCTTCCTCATCAGTTTTGCTGAGTGATACTGGAAGTTTTGTAGAATGGCTTTTCTGATCTGGCTGGAAAACAGGTTTAGTTCAGGTTTTAGGGGTTTTTGGCTGGGCTGATTTTCAAGCCTAATCACTGACCTGACCTGATATACTGAGCAGTCACAAGGGCACTGAGCTGATCCAAAGAATGGAGTTTAAAACACATGAAAAGAGAACATGTGTACAAACAAGGTCAAGGAGCAGACAAGAACTCATGGTTGCAACCTGGCACAACTGCATTTTCCATGCAGTGCCTCACAGTGTGTCAGTTTGCTAATGGTGCTGCTGCAGCAGAGGTTCATGACTCTGCAGGAGAAAACTTTGTCTCAGAGAACCATCTTGCAGGCAAGCTTGAGCCTGGACTTTGTTCTTTCTCTGGAGAAATGTAAAATCTGAATTGCCCTGAAGGGGGTGAGAAGATCATCTGGGTTTCTTGCAAACATGATGCCAGACACACCAAGATTTTTCCTCTCTGTCCAAAAACCAGTAGAAGAAATTCAAAACGTCTCTGTGGTTAAGCAGAAGGCTGCACTAACACATCTTCAGAGTGAGCTGTTGTTCAGATCTCTCCTTATCATGAAAAAAAATCAACAATGGTTTTCTCTCCTCTACCACCAGCCCAACAGGTCTTCAAGGAGACACATACCCAGGATCAAAATTTTGTGTTGCAAAGCACATGGTGATTTGAATAATCCTGAAACTTCATGTCTTCACAAAAGTAATGTTTGCTCAAAACTATTGCTTTGTTAGGATGTAATTTTCAAGTTTAAAACTCTAATATCCAACATTGCAGTGAAAAACAAATAAAAAATCCCACTTCAAAAAAAAAGGTGTTTTATTTTGAAATTATGTTGAAGCCAGACACATCTACATAATGTGAATCTTCTCTTTTGAAGTAAAATTTCAGACTAAATCAACATGGCTTTACAGTGTATTTTCATAGCCAGTGACTCCTTACAAACGCAAAATAATTTCTCAGCAAGTTACACACCAAAACTCAGGAATGTGGGAAATCCAGATCAGGAGCAAGCTGAGAGTGTGCCTACTTGGGTTCTTGTTAATTAAGATGGATTAAGTCTTTGCTGTGGACTGGAGATTTCTCAAAGGTGGGGCAGCAAGGTGTTGTCTCTGGTGAGATTAGGAAATCTCTATTTTTGTTTCCACTGCTAATGCCCCAGACAATATAAATGCGCAGAATGTGATCCAGCAAAAGCTTTCAGTCTCAGCAGAGGCTTTGCATTCCAGCTGTCAGATTTTCACTTGTTTACCTTGGAGCCTGGCTTCAAGGGATACGATAGAAGAGATAATTGGAGTGGAGTGGCTGCCAGCAAAAGAAAAAAAATGTTTCAATAAAAAGTATTTTATTCTGCTATGGATACTTATATGAACAAATGGCACCCTTGGGTACAAACTAGAAATAATCCCAAGCATTTCTCTCCCTCCCTCTCTCCCCATACCTCCCCTGCAGCAGGTTTCATACCACACACAACATCGCTGCACGCAGATTTCTATCGGCGTTTCACTGCAACGGGCCCCAGGAGCTTTCAGAGCCAGGATTTCTGTGCTGTTCCAAAGGCACTGTGGAACAGGGAGTTCAGGAGCTGAAACTGAGCAGGGTCTGGGGATATCCCTCTCACAGGCACCTGCCTCTCCTCCTCATTTTCTCTGGTCATTGCTGTTGCATCCTTGTCCTGGAGAAAGGCTGAGCCCTAGGGCTGCCCTGTCTTGATGTACCTGACACTGGCCCCCCAGCCCTTGCCCACCCCCTGGATCTGGAGGGTTTGCTTCTGTGATTTGTCCAGTGCAGAGATAAGAATAAACCCTGAAACTCTAACAGGATCTCACACTTTGAACTCTGCTTCCCTCCCTGTAGTAACCCAAATCTGGCTTTCACAAGAGACAAAAGCTTTTTAGGTTGTCCAGGCCTAACCTTTGTTCAAAATCAAGTAACCTTCTTATTTATTAATAGCACCTCTCTAAACAAAACCTTCTGGAGGAAGTACTGTATTTAGCAAAAGACCCTGTTGTCAGAAAGTCAGAAACCCAAAGTCTCACTGCAAAAGCAGAAACTCACAGAAAAAATATCTTGAAGCTGTGTATAGCTCATACTGAATTTTGCTGCTCAGCCCTGCCTCCCTGTGCCCCCTTGGCAGTTATGTCTGTAAATTGGATAAACTACTTCAAATCAACTAACTAGCCCTTCAAATCAACTAACTAGCTCTCTAGCAAGTCATTAAATTAGCATGGCAGATGAGAAATGCCTGTCACTGCATGTTTTCATTGTCACCTCCCAAGGGAACTTGAACTCCAGTGAAGATGTAGCCAGTTAAACCAGCCCAGAAAGCCCCAGCTGTGATGGGAATTGGGATGCTGAGAGTGGTGAGCAGCACCCCCAGCCCAGCTGGTTGTGTCATCTCTAGCTGGGAGCTGCTGCCCCTGTGCCAGACGAGCTACTGGAGTGTGGCTCCATGCCCAGTCCTGGACTGCAGGATGAAGGATGTCCCTGGGGCTAAAGCTGTGCACATGGTAGGACCAGCTCCTGATTTGGGGAGTGACACTGCACAATCTTCCCACACCCCAACAGCACCTTGGAGCTGGTAATGGCTCTCCTGCACTGCAGAGGGTAATGGCTCAGTCAGACCCATTTCTGTGGCCAGAAAGGTGGTTAGTTTTCAGTCTGCTCAGCTCCCTCACCTCATTCCCTGCAGGAGCACTTAGGCCAGCACAGGCAGCCCTAGTTTAGAAAGGTTAAAATGCTGTGCCCTTTGCCATCATGATTCCTATGGTGTAAATTTAGAGTCTGATCTGTCCTCCCTGGCCAAGTCCTGCATGGGCCAGGAAGTCTGCCCTTAATGACTTTGTGGGAAGCCAGAACCCACCACTTCTGCCTGAATCTTCGTCTTCATTTTTCTGCTTTCTTGTTCTAAAACACTGTATTTTACTTTACAAAGACAGTGTTAAACCCTTTAGGTTTCTCATTTGAACATGACTCTGCATGTCAGTGTCTTCACTGATAAACTCATGTATGAATTTCCAGTTCTTTTACAGCAATCCTTCTTGTCCTAACAGGAGAAGTGATTAATGACACCAATATGATCATGTCCTTCTTAAGTGATAAATTACTTTTACATCAAGTATGCAAAGATCGAGGAATGCACAGGCCAGTGTCCTACTGCACAGTGCAAAACAATGACAAAAATGGACTAAGGCTCCTCTCTTTCACTAACTATCCAAGTCAACAAAGTTTCCTTAATTAGACTGTTTGGTTTGATGTTTGTTTCTTAGCAGGAGGAAGTTAAAAAAATGAAGCCCCTGAACACCTCAATGGTGAGTATAAATTTTGTTTTTCTTAATGTTGCTGTTATTTTCCGGCCACATTTTTTACTGCTGAACACTTCCTGTGCAGGATTTCCACCAGACTTCTTACGTGTGCTTGCCCCAATGTACAGTTATGTTCATCCTTCGCTGAAGACAGATCCTCTCACACAGAGACAATCTGTTTTTTTAAATGCATATGGTGCTGTAGCAAAAGCACATCTGGATGATCTTGAGGGAGCTATTCATCAAAGGCATAAATATTTCAGAAATATTGTAAATTCCTTTTTATTTCAGATTTTAATATTCAATGGGCAAGATCTGCTGGCAGTGACGTGCATAAATGCTGAATTGACCCCTCAGTGCTGCTTTGATTTCACTGATTCACTGGAACATGGTGTTTGTGTACACAGTGGAAAAGAGTGTCAAAGCACTTTGATTTATGCCAGATTTTTACTGCTCTCATTAATGCCATGCTGTGGCTTACCCTCTGGAATGACTGGGAGCTGATGGTGCTATGGGCTTCTTTGGAAAGATCCTAATGTCTCACCATGGGTTCTCGCAGGCCTGGGAAGGGACAGTTGGCTTTCTTAGATCCCAGCCCAAACTGTAAGAACTACCACAAAGTCTCCTCTTTGCTCTTTTGGGGCCATGATTTGGGATATGAGGCTTGGAAGAATGAGGTATTTCTCAAAATTCCTTCAAAGTCAAGCCCAGTGTGAGGCACTGTCAGAAAGCATTTCAAATAAGTAAAGCGTGAGATTTAAGTGTGTCAAAATAGCCCTTCTCCAGGAACTGCAACAAAAATATAAGTCCCACAGTTGGCCGGTCCCAAGCAGACCCAGCAGGAAAGGCACGAAAATGCAGAGTCCCTGGTGACACCTGAAGGGACTTGCCAGGGTGCTCCCTGCACCAGGCTGGCTCCTGAGGTACAAAGGGCCTGTCAGCTCATTGCTGCTCAGAAACCCAAATGAGAAACTCCAAACAAGCACAAAGTAGCAAAGCAGTGCAGAAGAAAGCTCATTCCTGCTTTATCCAAACAGAGCTAGTTGTTGGTGAGCTCAAAGGGACAACAGAAATGTCACCGAGGTTGGGATCTCAATTTGTCAGCTCAGATTATCTGTGCATAAATCCCATGAAGCAGGGGGCATTCCTGCATGGTGTTGGGGGGCTGCTTGGCCTGCCAGGGTTTCTGAACACACTTTCCTACAGCAAAATGACTCTGCTCATCCCAAGGCTGAGCCTCAAGCCTGGCAGGGTGCTGTGCCAGTCAGGCACCCTGACCCCTCAAGGGGGTGGTAACAAAAGCCACCCTCTCTTAGGGGACAAAGATGAAAGCACAAATTCAGAAAGATGTAAGGGCTTGAACAGGGAGGGTCAAGCCTTTTTAAGTGATCAGATTAGACAGAAGCAATATTAATAAAAGGCCACATACTGGTAGATTTAAAGTCACTGTGTAAATTCTTGTTGATTTGAATGGGTGCAAGGGAGAACCCTGCAACAGCAGGGTTTGAGGGGATACTCCAGGCTTAGACCCTGATGCTTAAGGCTTTCAGGTCTTCTTCAGGCAAGGATGGGAGGCTGGACCACGTTCTCTCCATGGGTCCTTTCCAATCTGAATTATTCCCTGGGTCTATGAACATGTTCTAAATGTGCAGAAGAACTTCCTTAAGTTTCTAAAGATTCTTAAGAAACTGATGGGTTAAGAAACACATTTGCTGTGTCTTCTGGTGAGTGTCCTTTGCTGAGACTGAAAATATCTCAGTTCAGTTGCTGGCACTGCCTCAGACTTTCTGGGTGATCCTGAAAATAAAAACAGTCCGACTAAATGTCCCAGAAACACAGCATCCTTTCTTTGCCAGGAGCCAAAACAGGTGCTGGGTAAACTGCTGAACCACTAATCCCTATGCTGCACTTTTAGTGCCCAAATGTTCAGGGATGAAAGCAACCCTCTCTTCCTTCTGCTCTTTGCCTGTCTCTGGATCAGAGCCCTATTTTGTCTCTGTGTTTTTAAGTGATCCAGCACAAGAAGACCCAAGTTTCACCAAGCCCTTGTTGCAGTCAGCTGCAAACTCCTCTCTTCTTTGATTGCCCACAGGCACAGCACCATGAAAACATTGCCTTCTGTCATTTAATCTGTCACTGAAGAGCAAGCCCTGGAGGATAAATTCAAAGACTGCTTGCTCTTTTTTTTATTTTTTATGCAATTCAGAAACCCGTTTCCACTTTGGTTTTGAAGATAGTTTTACAAAGAGAGCTAGCCCACAAGTCAGACAGCAGTTTCCTCTTTGCAGGTGCAGAATGTCAATCACACCCTCCTGCCTGAACTTTGTCCTCCTGTCTGGCCTACTGATAACTAGGATGTACTGAGGATGGGAAAAGGATGGGACAGGAGATAATAAATCCTCTGGCACAACTCAACTGCCCTCACTCAGCACAGAGTGCCTGTGCCAGGCAAAGTGCAAAACTCTTCTTCCTCCAGGGCCTGCAGAGACTGGGGTTAGTTTGTTGTGATTTAGAAAATCCAAAGGTTTGTGCCAAACCCTAAACCCAACACTTGTGTTGTCACTGATACCATTGCAGGAGCAAGCCAGAGGCATCAAGGAGTAAATTCAAGAGAATTAAAACCATCTGCTGCCCAGGACTGCCAGCCTGCATCTCCCTGCAGAGTCTTTTGAGGCAAGCAGTTTCAGTATCCAAGTTAAATTTCCTTGAAAGCCACCTAAACCCAGCCAAAAAATGTTGTCCCTCTTACATACAGCAGGAGATAAAAGCCAACCAGAGCAACAATTTTATTGGAAATTCTAGATCTTGCTAGGACACTTCTAGAAAGTATTGAGTTGGAAGGGACTTTAAAGGTCATTTAGCTCCAAACCCCTTGCCAGGAGCAGGGACATCAGCCACTAGATCACGTTGCTCAGGGCCTTATCCAACCTGGCCCTCTGAGATCTTTGCAGAGCAGTCAGATATGTGTTCATGATCAGTGGATGCAGACATAGGTATATACACACACCTTTTGGCTGGATTGCAGTTCTCACAATGGTTGAACACCTGTCCTAAGGAGTCTCCCATGTAAACAGGTATCCATGTGAGTCTAATTTTCACAGCCCTGGGAGTAATGCTCTGGATTCAGCATCTGGGATTCCAAAAGTGGACAAAATGTGACCAGAGACAATGATAAGACAGTTCCTTACAAAGGAATGGGAAAGAGGTCTGATTTATTATTTATAATCTAGAGGCAAATACCAACAAGGGGGCAATAAGATCATTTTTCAGTGGACTGCATAAAGATGAAAGAAGTATCCTCTCAGTCTCTTTAAATTCCTGTGAGCTGAAAGTGCTCCCATCTCAGCAGCAGTTTTCTCCAGAAGCCAGCTCTCAGTGCCTTTTGCCAATAGCAACTATAATTACATTAAAAGGATGATTTGCAGAAGCAGAAGGAGGAGAACATGTGCAGAGCAATGTTACACAACATTGTAAGGAGTTTGCACACTTCTGTTGTTCCAGCAAACAACTTACAATGACACTCACATAATCCTATTTTCTCTCTGTATTTTGGAGATAAGACAATTTGGAATTCTTTTGTGGGATTATCTGATAGATGCAGAACTTTGACTCATTGCAGCCATTCAAGATGACCCCAAAACAATTCTCTGCTATGAATGGCCATTGTGTTTGCATAAAAACAGTGGCACGGGATGTCACACATCCTTTCCTGAGCTTCAGAGAGGGATGCTCAAATACAAGAACTTAAAAATAAAACAGCTTTTCTTTGAAATGGAAGACTGCAGTGTGTGCTGCCACTTCTCTTGGTGTTTATGTAAGTACATTTACCTCCAAATGCTGCCCTTTCTCCCCAAGCCTTACCTGTAATTAGAATTCTACCTTTAAATCTGAGTGCAATTTGTAGGCTTAATAGGGCATCCAGCAGCAATAATGGCAGTAATTACAAACGTGTTTGGTGTTCAGAACTAAAGAAAAATACACTAAAGATGAAAAATGTGATCACTCAAGAATTCTCTTGAAACAACACAGGCAGAAATGGGCACGTTTGCTTGGCTATAAATATCAGCAGCACAGAGCTTACATTGTTTAGGGCACATGTGTGATGAGAGCTCTTCTGAAAGACTCTGGGCAGCAATAAAGCTCTAGAGCACAAGCGACCTGGGAAATATCAAAATATTATAATCTGCTTTGGAGACACACTGCTTTTCTTTATGGCTTGCAAAAATATACTCGAGGCTCCAGCTGCACTCCACTGCAGGAGCGCCTGCTTATGGCAAACGGAGGGTGCAGGGGGAAGTATTGCTAAAGAAGTTGGCAGTGGATCAGCATGAGCAACTTGGTAGCAAGTTACTTTAATGGCATTGTATATCCTGTCCTGAGAGTCATGGTGAAACCTCTCAGGGAACAGTTTGTAACAACCATCTACCAGTCATCCCACATGTATCATCAGGATCCAAAACACATGCAGTGTGGACACAAGATGAACTGGTAGGGATCTTGGTTGTCACAAGTTGTTCCTTGGGTCCTTAGGTGAAATTCCACTTGAATTTGGCAATGTCTTGAACACAAACGGTTCCCAATAAGCCATCAGGAGACCTGAAGTACTCTGTTTTTTTCATCTGCCCTCCCAAGAGTAGGAGGACAAACTGAATATCTCTAAACAACAAAGTACTGTAGCTCATCTCCTTATTTTATTATTTTTCTTTTATCTATTAACCATTTCTCCAAATAACTCCTCTCAGACACTAATAAACTTGTACCATAATAAATCTGGGAGGTTTCTCATTTTTTCAACCTGCAAAATGAAGTATGAGAAGGCAGAAGTTCTCTGATATTTTTATTTAACCCCAAACTGCTCCTTTCTCCAGTTATCACACCATATAAGTCCAAGATATGCACCCAAGAGGTGTCTGACTCCAGGCATTTGGTCTCAGCACATGCAGTACCACAAGGAACAAGCCATACTGTGGGACTTTTTCAGTTTTTTCCTTCTGGAATTTTTCACTTATTGTTCCTCCTTCAGTCTCTCAGGATGCAGAGGTGGTGCAGTTTCTGGTGTCAGCTGTGCCACCACTCCCAAGTTCTTATGTATCTTCTGGCTGGGGAAACGAGGTCCTAAGCTGAAAATGTGACAGATGGTGTTGGTGGTAGATGAAATTAAGCTACAACCTTGCTCTACAGAACCAGGCAGAAATCTAACACGTCTCTGCACCTTAGACAAGTCAAAATTAAATGTTTTTAACATCAAACTGCACACTGATACTTCTCCAATGCTGTTATCAGTTTAGGCATTGAGGTGGGAGGTAAGAGAAGTGTTTCTCGTGACACGCAACCATTTCACACAGTTGAGAGTGGGAACAAAAAGTGCCACTGACACAGCAGCCATCTCATGACCCTGCTCTGAGCACTGATGCTGGAAGAGCTCTATCCAAGTTCACAAGGCAGCTGCTGCAGAGCCAAGGCTCCAGGTATGGGCTAGATGGAAAAGACATGGCACCCACCCAGATTATCCTCTGCAGTCCTCTAAAGGCTGTTTGGAAGGTTGGATCAGCTGACTCCACAGGCAGCAAGCCTGGAGGAAAGTCCCCTGCTTGAACACACCAGGTGGGTTGGCTGTTCCTAGCCCACAGGAGGGTCTCAGGCCATCCCTTGTGTCCCTGAGAAGTTTGGATGCCAATGTGCTGGGCAGCCTCTGTGTGCAGAAGTGGCCCTAGACCTTGATGTTGTCCCAGCTGCTCTCCTTAAAAGTGGCATTAAGCTCAATTTAGTTGCCTAACCAGCAGTGCCCAGTGCTATTAAGGCACCCTTTGGCCTTTGCATCCTTACTGCTGCAAACTCTGTGCCCATCTTGTAACCATGGCAGACATTTGGCCCTTTAAGGGCATCCCACATGGCAGAGAGTGTCTATATTTCTGCTCAGAAACCAGGCCAACAATACTCAAATCCTCACTTAAAAAATATTGGCATCCACAACGCAAGCTCAAACTTAGAAGATACAGTGCCTGTCAGTTTGTGTTTCTGTATGCAGGATCCAGTGCATGAGGATGAAGATACAAATACGTGCCTGAGCTTATGCAAACTTTCGACCAGGAGAGCAGCAGCTCTTGCCAGTCATTTCTGAATCTCATTTTCTAAATATACTGTGCCCAATTCAAGGGAGGAACATGGTTTGGCACCTCCCAAGGGGAAACACAGATGTTTGGCTCCTAATCCCTGGAATTTCTTGTACTTCTGTGGACAAGAAGGGAAAGGTCAGAGGTAGAGCAGCACTATTTATTTGGACTCATTTTCTACCAATTGTTCAAAACCACGCACAGATAGGGCATTTCAAGACCCATGGGGTCTGCCTGCACAGCATGGCAAATTCCAGTCATTCCTCCAGGCTGATGGGGGCTATCCAAGCCCCACTGAGGTAAAGTGGATCCACTGGCCCTCAGCCTGCTGAGAAAGGACCTGTTCCAGACAGACCACTCTATCTCCAAAAAGACCATCCCAACCCCATGGCATCAGTCCTATGCTCCATGGGGAAGAAATCCTGGGCCTCAGGAGGTGTCTCACCTGCCAGGAAGCTGGGTGCCCCACAGAGATAGCCCCAGGATGTCCAAAAGATTTCGTCCTCTTCAAGCAGGACCACAAGAGAGAGAAGGAGAGAGGAGACATTTGCTGGATTTCAAATATTCCTTTTTATTGTCCACTTAGGCTTCAATTTACTGAAATTAAAGGGGGTGGTGAGGGCACAGGAAAAGGTTGTCCAGAGAAGCTGTGAATGGCCCATCTCTGGAAGTGTTCAAAACAAGGCTGGATGTGGCCCTGAGCAACCTGATCTGGTGGAAGATGGCAGGAGGATTGGAACTAGGTCATCTTAAAAGTACCTTCCAACCCAAACCCTCCTGTGATTCTGTAAATTCCAGAATAAAAAATCTGCAGCACATCCACAAAGTAAAAGGTAGTTTTTAGAACTAGGCACTCAGGTTTCAGGCAAAAAACTCCTGCAGCCCTAACAAATGAGCTAGGATCAGCACTGTCCATTCTTGTGTCACTCTCCTAAGAGCAGGTGGCTGCTCCCACGAGGATGGGGATTGTCCCATAGCTATTTTCCCCAGCCCAAGCAGTCACATACATGGCTATCAGAGAGCATCTCAGGCCTGGGCACTCACTGGGATGGGCACCCAGAAGCTGCTGTTCTCTGATTTGTCCCAACCCACATGGAAGAGCAGCCTCCAGCTGCACTGAGTGCTTTCTGTGCCACCAGAGAATCTACACTCACCGTGGGTGGTGAGCATGGGGCAGTTTCCTCAAAAAAAAAAAAAAAAAAAAAAAAAAAAAAAAAAAAAAAAAAAAAAAAAAAGGAAGGAAAAAAAAAGCCTAGAATGTTCTCCAGCTGCTTTTTCTGTATATATGTTCTGTACTAAAAACTAAACACTGCAGGAACGACTGCAATGGTTCCCTAAACAGCAGGTCAGGTTGGCATGATTGCTGTCCCTGACATTACTGCTGCTCAAATAATGGGAAAATATATGACTAATACTAGCTCATCTTTCCATCCTGCTCCCATGTCACCTGCAAGAGCCACACTTGACCAGTACTTGTCACATGAAAAAGTCCCCATTTGGGAGGAAATCCCTCCCACAGAGGTGGTACTCATTCTGCACTACTTTCAGGTATTTCTGTGGTGAAAAGAGAGAGAGATCTGAGACATCTGCATTCTCCAGTCTGTCCTGCTCACCCACAGGCTTTTGAGACCAGAGGGGTTCATGCATCAGCTGCAGCCTTTTCTTATGCTGGCTCTGAATCACCATCTGGCACTGGGTGGTTTTCAGCACCTGGGAAACATGAATATGGATCAATGCAGTTGTTCTTCCTCTCCTTCCCTCTGTCCCTGCCTTGGGCATGCTCTGTGCTTACATCTGCAGCTTCAAGGGCTGCAAATACCAATAAAGATCTAAGCAAATGAAAGCTTCAGCCTGCATTCCGATTGAATGCAAACAAGATGTTTTTAGAAACAGCCCTGTTTCATTCACTTATATGTTCTCTGCTGATTTAACCTCTCACAGAAGTTTGTTGGGTTGAGATAAAGTGGTAACATTCCATTCTGGTATCTCCTCCCTTTTCCTCCCCAGCCCCCAAGATGGTCTCAAATGCACTCTCATCCACCTTCCTACTACAATAGGTAGAAAATCTGTTTAGAAGTAGCAGCAAGTGCACGACTTCCTCTGTGGTCATTCCTGCCATGCCTGCTCCAGGTTAGCACCACCAGGGCAAGCCAACCTACCTAACCTAGGCTCCTACAGCAAGCACTGAAGTGATCTCAGGGCATGCTGCAATCCAAACAGGTCTCCATGTGAGAATTAAAGCAGTGCTTTGTCTTAACCACTGAATTAACATTTTGAAATTTAGATGTACCCCGGTCTCTATTTTTTTCCTGCATTTTCACAGTACCTAGCACAGCAGCACTCTGGTTCATCCATGGTGTTCGCAGGCATGGTCCCAAAACAAACAAGAAGTTGCAAATCAGCAATCTGAATCACCCACTAAAATGAAGAGGAGTGTGGCTTTGTTTCCATTGAAGCAGAAGCACTCTCTGTATCATTTCCAGATCAAGAAGCAGACTCCAGGAGGTCCAAATTCTTTGGCCTGGCTACCAGACCTCAACTGGCTGGGTGTAGGGGCACAGTACAGCTGGGTTTATATTCACCATTCATGTAAAGAAGTTTAGTCACACAGTGCTGTTCATGACCCCCTCCCACACTAGCAGCAGCCCTGTGAAGGTGTAGCTGGCACAACATCAGTCAGCAGGACCCTGCACCAGGCAGTGCTGGTGAAACCCCCTGCAGACAGCAGGGAAAGGCTGTGAACAGTTCTTTGAGGTCATGCTGCTCATGAGACCCATGTCTGGAAATAAATAACCAACCATTTGCACCTCCAGTTTGTCTTTGCTTAAACTGTACGTCCCTCCTTACCACTATACAAATTAATTTGGACCCTGACTCAATGAAGCATTCAAACACATGCTCCAGTTCAACCACTGGTCCTGGTGGAGCAGAGAGATGGGATAATGGCAGGACAGACACCAAGTTCATCCCTGTGTATTTGCCTGTGGATAGTAACCACTTTTGCAGGAGGATGGTGTCCTCTGCTCGATTTATGCCCAGGGGAGAGCTGTGCAATCTCTGCACTCTATGCCCTCAGTGCATCCTCCTTGTCCCTGCTACCTGTCTTGGCAGGGCTGGCAGACTTGTGAACTAGGCTGGATCTGCCCCAATGTGCTGGTGTGGTCTTGCTGGTGTGGTTTAAACCCAGCTGGCAGCTCAGCCCCACACAGCCACTTGCTCTCTCCCCCTGCCCAGTGTGATGGGGGAGACAATTGGGAGGGTAAAATTGAGATAAAGGCAGTTTGATAAGGAAAGCAAAAGCTGCACACACAACCAAAGCAAAACAAGGAATCAGTTTACCCCTTCCCATGGGCAGGCTGGTGTTCAGCCATCACCAGGAGGGCAGGGCTCCATCACACGTAACTGTGACTTGTGAAGGTGAACATCATCATTCCAAATGTCCCACTCTTCCTCCTGCTCACCCTGATTTACATCCTGAGCATGATGCACATGCTGTGGAATATCCCTGGGTCAGATCTCCTGGCTATGTCCTGTCCCAACTCATTGTGCACCCCTTGCTGGCTGGGGGGAGATGAGGAGCAGAAAAGTCCTTGATGCTGTGTAAACCCTACTCAGCAATAACAAATCAACCCTGAGTTATCAGCACTGTTTTCAGCACAATTCCAAAACACAGCCCCATACTAGTTACTGTGAAGAAAATTAACGCTACCCCAGCCCAAAGCAGCACAGGCCTCTACCCAGGGCTGTTTGCCACTGCTCTTTCATGCCCACAACACTGTGCAAAGACAATGGGTGGGGCAGGCTGCAAGCCCAAATCTAGGAAGGCTATGTCCTTTGTGAGTCTGGTTAGATGGAGTGTCACAAATCCAACAGGTCCACAAATGCCACCAGCAGAAGAGCAAGGACAGGATTTTCTGTCCCACTCCCAAGTGACAAGTGAAAGCAGGGGCATGAAGCAAACAGACAAAAGGCCTCAGTAGAAATTGAAAATGCTCCAACTCTAAGATCAGTTTTCTACCTCTGAATAGATGAAGTAAAAGTGCAAATATGGTCCTGCTCAGGGACAGATGATAAGGATTGATGCCATAAGCAAAGCAATAAGATCTTAAATCTCTTGATACAAGTGTGGGAAGCCACTCAGAGGAGCTAGAAATCAAGCAAAATGATGGGGGCTATGAACTCAGGAGCTTAGCTCTGGTCTGCTGGGATTGCTGTCATAACTCCAATCTTAGCACATCATCTGTTTAAGGAGATAGGAAGGGGGAAGGAGTGCAGGGGTGCTGTTATGTATCAAGTGTACATACCACTGCCAGCAACCTGTCACTGGACGATGAAGAGCATTTTGATGGAGCCACAGAGGCAGTGCATGTGGGATGTGGAATGAAAGGGAAAGCAGTGAGGGCTCTCCTCTGGACCACCAGGACTGGGGAGCAGGAGAGCAAAATGTCTGGACTGACCCTCAAACTGCCAGAAAAGATGCAAGAGACAAGCTGTGATCCCCAACTGGGGCTGAGAGTGGCTGCTGGCAGTCAGACGTCTCTATGTTTATATTCCAGCTGCCTCCCATGGAAAGTGCACAGAGTCTGACACTTCAGAGCAAATGTAAAACAGCAGGGACTTTGATTCACAGCTAGGATTTATCTAGGTACTGCCTGTAGTCTTTGTGGTAAGGCTCAGATTTTACAGTTCACTGCCCCAGGTTGTGATTCATTGTGAGAGAGGCCATTAAAAAGAGATTTACAGAAGATACAAGAGAACTGCCCAAATTATCCACTAAGACTAAGCAGAGTCACTTCTCTCCAGCCAGAATGAAACACCTTATCCTGGTCAGTCCCTTTTCCTTGCAGAAGGAAGATGCCCAGAGGAGCATTGTGCAGCCAGACTGTTTCTATACCAGTAATGTGAGTAGGCAGAGGTCTGGGCCTTGTCCCTGGTGCTTCACACACCCCTGAATCATCCTGCAGGACTCTTAACACAGACTCAAGAATAGTTTAACCCAGAGAAGAGTCTCCCCAAAGAACAGTATCTTCATTTGGGAAGGAAGAGACCTCATCCTCATAGAAGTGAGCTGGGCCTTGATATACACATCACAGTAAGCAAACAGGGAGCTGGCTAGTTTATTTACTCATTAGTACAGATACAACATCAGACACTGGAGATCTGGTTTATGTTCCTCTAGATTCATATCTTACATCACTATAGAGGGTGCAAACTATATGATATGGAGAGATAGGACTCACTTTGTCTCTGCTGCTGAAAGACTTCTAGTCCTACAAAAACAGTACCTATTTATTGAAGCAGACACTGGACACCTCATCCACCAACCCTTAGACTCATAGCACCTTGTACATTATAGCTATTGCTGGCCCAAAGAAGAATAAATTGTCTCATATAAAGCAAAAGATCCACAAAACCCCAGCATTTAGAAAACCCCACTCCAGCATCAGACAGCCTGATGGCTAGGATGTTCTCAATGGCTGAGAGACCTACCTTTACCTCCTTCATCTCCAACCAATGACCCTATCCCTAATCCTGTTGACATTTGGCACTTCCTTACCCTGGCAGTATTGACCTCACACTTCACCCATGCCCAGGAGACCTCATTCTCCTTAGACCAGACTCATTGTCACCCAGGTTGAAGCAGACAGCTATCTTTGTGCCATGCACATCCCAAAGAAGTCCAAAAGAGCTGTAGCAGCATTAGTGTCCCATTACATCATCGCACAGGGACACAGGATCATTTTCATGCTACTGGCTAAAATAGTAATATGAACCCCTTGCTTCATGTACTGAGGAATTTAGTCCAGACAGAATGAAGCTGCTAGACTGAACTGCATGTCATCTCTGACTGAACCATGACTGAAGGACTCAAGTATGTGTCCCTGAGGCAGACTCGTGGCTCTGTTGGTTGTGAGGTTGTTGGGGGTTTTTTGTTTGTTTTTTTCACAGTAATATAATTTTCAGCCCAGATAAAGATACACAGATTGTGTGGATCACATGAAAATCGGGGGCTTTGAGGAGCCACAAAGGGTAGACAACACTTAGAAAATCCTAACTGTTGTAAACCCATCAGAAAAGGGAGAGGGAGGGAGAGGCTGTGCCTGTGGAAGGGGGGCACAGCTGAAAATACTCCCAAGGCCTATGTCTTGACCTTTACATGAGCTGAATCTTTGATCTCAACAGAGAACTCTCACAAGCCCTGCAAGTACAGCCAAACATCAGCTCACAGACGTGCACAAAGCTGTGCCTTCTCCCTCCCTCATTCCCACAGGGGAATAGCCCTGCAAGGTACCTCTTTACACCTCCTCACTTAAGGGTCAATTCTTAAAGTTTATTTGTTGACTTGAGTGCTTTCTAATGTGGCACATACAGATTTATTATTATTTTTATGATTTATCATTAGCAATTTCCATTAATAACACAATAAATTGTTATACATTTATGTTCTTATAAATGTGAGTTCAGCAGGACAGAGAGCACTGACTTTTCAACAGCCAGGGAGGGATGCCAGCCACCCCCTCTAGGTGACAAGGACACATAGATCCCTTTCCCTCCTATTCAGGCAGAGCTCACTCTGCCCCCAGGCTGTGTTGTTAGACTGGACAAGAACCCCAGTATTTACATCCCTCAGTTTTCCGAAATAGGATTTAGTTTCAAATCTATCCCCAAATAAGTCTTGTTTTTCAGACAGGAAAACTGGGACATGTAGAAATTAAGACCTGATTAGGCAAGTAGAATCAGTTTGAGGAGTCTAAATACTCCATCATCCTCTCTTGGCAAATGTTTGTATCCCAGATTCTTGGCTTATTTTTTAGTTTGTTTTCTCAAGAATTACATTTTACTTGGGATTAATGTGTGTTGGCATTGTACTTACACCAATCCTACCTAACCTGCAAACTTTCTCTTCCACATCTTTAACAGTAACCCATTTGCCTTCACAGAATCACAGAATCTGCTGGGTTGGAAGGGACCCACAGGGATCATCAAGTCCAACTCCTGGCCCTGCACAGGACAGCTCCCAGAGTCACACCATGTACCCAAGAGTATTTCATTCCTGTCTATCCTACCAGATAAGTAGCTGCAATACGTATTGTATTGTTTTGTACATATTCCAGGGAAGGGTAAGTCTGCACTGGGAAATAACAAATGTCACAGTCTGCAAAGGGGAAAACGTAAGCTTTGTTTAATTTCTGTCTCATTACAAGAGCTGTGTCCTGGCACTGAGAAACATGAACTAAAGCTAAGTCTATTATATTGTGAGTGAGTAATGGACAATCCAGATGACTTACCAGGAAGCACTGCCCTGGGGCTGTGCAGTACACAGCTTCCAGGAAAAAGGGCCACATTTGTAAACAGAAAGCAACACCACTCATTGTTATGAAAGGCAATTCCCTATCTGAGAAGTGAGGGAGAAAAGCCACCAAGCCCTCACTGAAGGGAACAAGTCTACCAAACAGGAAGGTCTGAGGTGTGACAACGTCTGGATAAGAGGATAAAAAGTATATATGTGCCTTCCTGCCATTATACAGGAATATTTCATGCCTGTGGAAATTCTGACACTGTGTAAGAACTTTTGGTTTGCAAAATGTGGAACCAGGCCAGCAGGGACCTGCTTAATTCCACTCCACTGGGAGGGTTTACCCCTGGCCCAGTGCAATGTCCACCCAGCATGAAGGGCTTCAAGCCAAGCAGAACCAGGGTATGTCATGGGTGTCAGCACTCACTGGTCATTTCACCTAACAAAAGGGAGCACTGACTCTTCATGCTCCTCAGAAGTCCACAGGAGAACCAGAGAGGGGCAGATGTAAAATGGCAAAATTCTGACTTCTGCCAAATCCAGAGCAAAACCCCCACTGGCTTCAATGGACTCAGTTATTTATCCTGAGATTTCAAGGCTGAGACAGACTGCTGAACATCTTGTCTAAAACTCCCATGAGCAACCACAGTACAACTCATCACCCCCAAATGTGCTCGTGAGCCACAGCAGCTCCCCCTGTCCCTGGGCCACACAACAGCAAGTCAGTGGGAGGAACAACACATCTCTCACTCCTCATAGCCTCAGGCCTATGTTTCTGTTTACAAGGACATAAGCAGTGTTGTGTTTTGCATGACAAAGATACCTGCTCATCATGGATGGAAGGTCACTGGTCTCAGAGACATCCCTTAGAAAGCTGTCTAGTCCTGTTTTAAATGTTTCAGGTAGCAAAGAACCCATGCATGCCCTCAGAAGTTCATTCAGTGGTTAATTGTCCTTCTCCACGTGCATTCATGGGATCTGTAGCATTTTCCTTCCCCCTGGCTGCTCCTGGGAGCATGGGTACTAATGCTGCATGCTGGCACCAAGCTGCATTTCACAGGGAAAAATATGCAGCCCTCCATAAGCAGATTAGGAAACACAAACACTGAGAAATGGAGAACTGAGTGGGAAAAGAACTCTTATCCAAACAACACCCAGGGCAAGAACCAAGGCCTCCACTCGGTGAGAAAACTAGGGAAAACATGGGGTTTGAAAGTGAAACTGGTGGGAGACACTGTTATTTTGCACCATTATAGTGCTAGTGTTCCCTCACTCCTGACAGGCCCATCACAGTCCCTTTTATAGCCAAGCTCTGTTGCCTATGAACATCAAAAGGTGTCTCTTGTTCAAGTCAGCTGCACAGTGTACACAGCATCATCTGAGAATTCAAACACATCTGAATTGTTCAATATTTTCATGGTCTTGTGGGTCTTGTCATACATGAGCAAGGGGCCTGGAGCCCACCAATGTACTGAGCACCACAACAAAAAGAAACCATTGCAGCCTGAGGTGTGGTGGAAGCTGCAGGAGAGCTCATCTTCAACAGCAGCTGGTCCCCACAACTGCCACAGTCTCCAGTGCTCCCCCACATCTGCAGATGTTACAACCATTGCAAAGTGGGCCTGCACAGTGACCTTGCTAAGCTGCCTCAGTCCCCTGGGTGCAAAGCATCTGTCCAAAGCGTCCTCAGCTCACACTGGATGCTTTTCTGGGTTAATAAATGTGAGCAAACCCCACACACTACTCCTACTCCTCCAAATCTCCATTTTCTTCTTTTATCTTCCCCTTTCTGCTTTTCTGTCTAGGTTATCCCTTTGGCCTTATTCCATTTTCATTACTCTGCACTGTTTAAAGGTCTCTGGCAAAACCTGGGCACTACAGAAATTAAACCCAAATGCAAAAAGAAGGCAGAAATATTTAATACATAAACAGCTGGTTTGTAGGAATCCTGATGTCATTACTTCAAGAGAATAAAGGAGTATAAATTCTAATGCAAGTTTCCCACTCAGTTGTGAAACATGCTGCTGTATTTACACTAAAATAATCATCAGACAAACAGCTATGTATTTTTTTCCCAGAAAACTTTATCCTGGATTTGTTCTTAGAGAGGAAGTTGTTCATAGCCTCTTACCACCCCCGTCTTTGATGCCTGCTATTTTAGAATTGTTCCACTCCTTTTTTGCCTCTCTCCCCATAAAACTGGAATTACTTTAGCCCACAGGGTTACTTCATAAAGCCTCCTTCTCAACATATGAATCCAATTTTAGATTTTCAGGCTTAAAAATAAATATCTGACATAAACCCCCAACCAAACAAAAAAGATGTTCTAAAGAGGGAGGAGAGAAAGAAAGCTCCAACATCCATTGTTTCAGCCTTAGCTATCTCCACCATATTCAGCAGAGTCACATCCATTTTACTGTAAGGGATGTGTAATCTCTGGATGGATGTGCTTCGTAAAGAATTAGTATTGAATGGGTGATGCCTGAAAGAATAGGAGTGTGACTGTAGTATGTTGCCCAGTGATGGCTGCTCATCAAGCTGCCTGGAATATACAGTTTATGCATGCAAATTAGAAAACTCTTGAGGAAAAAAAAGCCACTTACATACTTTTGGCCCAGCTCTCAGAAAATCTGTTCTGTAGAATTGGTTGTTTGTGGAAGACTGCACTTTACTTTCATACTTCCTATTAAGTATGTAAAAATATATGAATGACCTTTTGCAAGTTATATTTGGGTGACATTTGCAGCCAATGTGGTCTCTCAGTAGCTGTATTAGATATACAGATATTGTTGTAACACAGGTTGTTAGCTGGAACAAGGGGTCTACACAAGCCTTTTGGAGCAAGCAACCTGAAATACATTTGAGGCTGCCTTCCACATGTGAAATTTCAGCCATTCCCTAATATCATCTTCCCTCTCCAGACCAAGATCCTTCAAAGAGAAGGGGGTTTGTGTGTAAGATAGGTGTCCAGGCTTCAAAAAGCAGTGAAAATATGCCTCAAAGACAGAACAAACGTACCTTCCAAAACTTTGGTTTCCTGTGCACAGTCCCTCCAATGCCATGTATGACTTGGGGGCTTTGTTTCTTTTTTTTTTTCCCCACTGGGTTGCCAGTTCAGCATTTTTGACTTGGTTTCCATCTACTTTGGGCGAAGCCTGGAAAACACAAACTACCCCCTAAAAAGGGACAAACACAGCCCCACAATTTACCCCTACACTCCTACCCTGCACTTTCTTTTTCCCACAGATAGTAAAAATGATACAATTCATAGCAGGCCTAAGCCCAATGGTTTGGCTGAAATCAAACACCAGTTTCCAAAATGTTTTTGGATCCAGAGAGAAATACCCACAGAGCTGCAGAATACATTGGGTTTGACTGACAGCTAATATTTCTCCCTACTTTTCTGTCTGGCTGTGCAGTCAAGAAATCAACTATTCCAGACAAATTTCCAATACAGAACCTCTTTACCACCCTTCTGGATATGATGTCACTGAGGTACATCCTGATAGTTTCCAAAAAAACTGGGACTCCTGCCAGGTGGCACAATAACAGTGGTAGAAGTTTTTAAGACTCACAATAAGCACTGGGAGAGCAGGGACAAACAATGATTGGCATCAAAATCAGAAATCATAACTCCTGACTGTCTCCTGGTTTACATCTATCATACAGTGTTTTATGTTCCTGGCAAATCATTTATGGTAAGGTTTCTGGAAATGAGTGCTTTTGGAAATGAGGTCTTCTAAGTGAAAATGTAAGCACTGCAATAAATGACTTGAGCTTCAAATGTATTCAACAGCCTATGGCTCTTTCAGAAATCAGAGCTGTGGAGTGCTCAGTGCTTTAAAAATGAGTCTCATTTTCTCTTGTGCTCAACTTTGGATAAAAGACTTATTTTAATGTTCAGAAAAGGAGGATTTGCTCATACAGCATAATCAATCTGTAATCCTTAGAGCTTCTAAATGTGAAGGGCTGCTGTTAATTCCCCTATTCTGGTGTGGTTTTGAAGGTGTTCAGTGGAATAAACTGGAAATGCAACTCAGAAGATTTTTATATGCTTTGAGGAAACAGGATTCAGATGACAATTGATGTGACATACTTGTCACCTGCAGCGGAAAACCCCCACCAAAAGGAAAGCCATAAGGCTTCTCCCCGTGCCCAGAGCATCCTACACAATTTGTGCTACAACAAAAAAGTCTTTGCAGCCATGTATTTATTTGTCTTGCTTAGTGCCCTTTGTGCTACTCCCACACATTGGACTTTAAAGCTTTCTTTGAAAGTTTTATTATCTTTTATATTTTTCAGCCCTCAGAGGCATTGAAGTTGCAGCCTGTTCTGGGGAACGGGTGGCAAAGCTCTCTTTGTTTCTGCAGAGGGAAGACCCTGAAGGCCACTACAGCTGCTCAGCAATGTTTCCTTTTAAGGACGAGCTGAGGGAGGCATCCTGCTTTCATCCTTAAATCTTACCAGATGAGAGGGAAGCCTGGTGCTGAGGACCAGGCAATGATGACCCGTGCTGAATTTCCCCAGTTAGTGGAGATGCCAGCAGACAGGCATTGCCAGGGCACTGAGAGCCAGGGGCTGTGCTCTGCCTGCAGCTCTCCATGGCTCTTCCTCAGCATCTCCTCTGTACAGCAGAACTGATCATCTCTGTAGAGCAGAACTGGATCTGCTGGCAGGCAGCCCAGCCAGCCCAGCCATGGCTGGGGACAAATCAAATACTGCTGACAGTGTCTCAGATCCACGTGCATGAGAAAGCAAAGCTTTTCCCAATGCCTCTTGCCATAGCCCTTTCTCTACTGGGATCACTGCCATGTCTTATTTAGAGATTCCCTCTTTCCAAGCAGGAAAGATTTGAAACTGCATTTGAAAGAGGGTGAATTTAGACTCTTATCTCCCTCTTGCTGGAAATTTTTTTTAGTGACTTTGTGTTGTAGGAAAGTTCTTTTCACAGGCATAAATGCTGGGCAAGGAAATACTTCCTAATATGAAAATATGGACAAACTATCTCAAAAGCACATGGCTTGAATGCAGGACTATTCAGTGCCGAAAATTAATCATGCTGACATGAACCTCCACTGTAAAAGCAAACTGTGCCACATTATCATTTTCAGCCCAAGAAATAAATATATATACTGCCACACTGAAAATAAATCAGAGTCTAGCAATAAACAGCCATCACATTTCCTGTAGGGGGTGAAAAAAACCAAACAAAACCACAGGGAGCTGTATGGGAGAGAAAAGGGGCAAAGAGAGAGATGGAGAATGTTTTTACAAGGATATGTGGTGACAAGAGAAAAAACAAGAGTTTTAAGTTGGAAGAGGGTAGATTAAATTGCATATAGGGAAGAAATTTTTTACTGTGAAGGTGGTGAGGCACAGGAACAGAGGTTGCCCAGAGAAGCTGCAGAAGCCTCATCACTGGAAGTGTTCAAGACCAGGTTGGATGGGGTCTTGAGCAACGTGGTCTAGTGGAAGGTGTTCCTGCCCATGCCAGGGGGGCTGGAAGAAGATGATCTTCAAAAATCTCTTCTAACCCAAACCATCCTGTGATTTTAGAAGGCTAATATGGCAAACGGCATCAGTGCAAAATATTCTTCTGTGTGGGCCATCATCCCTTAGTCCATGTAGACTCTTGATCACCAGGGTCTCTAAAACAGCACACCAAATTTGTATGAATTTAAGGATGGTCATTAGAAGCAGCAGTCTAGTGATGTCTGGTGATCCCTCTTTTCCAGAGGGTCACCTGGAGTCTTCTGAGCACTGGCTGATCTGTGAGCAAAGATCAGCTCCCCCCCCCATGGGCTTCACTCCTTTCACAGTTCCCAAGTTCTCCCCTGACCCCTGTGTTGCCTGCCTGGACCCAAACGCTTGCACTCCTACTGATATGGAACCAAGATCCAGCAGGAGAGTGGGACTCGAGGAACATCAGGGTGAGAGTAAAGGTATTTCAACTCTGCCTCCATTCTCATCTGCCTCTTGTACCCCACAGCTGCCTCTGCTTCTTCACCTCTCTCCATGTAGCTGGCTGCTCTCCTGATGCCTTCTCCTCCCTCTGTTTCTCTTTTCCCTTCTCTGGCTCAGTCAGTACATACTTCAAGTATGATTCAGTTGCTTCCCCTGCCTCCATGATCAGCAGCTCCTTCCCTGGTAATTTTTCTTCCAGTGGATCAATCATCTAATTCAACATACACCTCAAAATATCCAGCTGTCTAACATCCCCTCCATAGCCTCCTCAAAGCCTTGTTTCAGCTCCAGGATCTTCTTCAGGTTTGTGTCCCAGCTGCATCTTGTCTCCCACAGGTTCCTTGGAGGCAATTTTCCACCTAAAGAGTTTCCATTCTAAGTATTACCAGGATTATCTGCCTCTCACAGCCAGGCATCTTTGCTCTCTCTGCCTTTAAATGACTGTCACTGCTGTCAAAATTGCCTTTATCTCCTTCCTCGGATCTGCTAAAACATCATATCAAGCTTTGTCTACAAACTTTAGGCAAAATCACAACCCTCATCCCAAGTCAAGGCCTTCAGCAACCATTCAGTGTTTGGATTTTTAAGAGTTTTGCCTGAATCAATCTTGTTTTGAAATAGTAAACATAACAGCTTGCAAAGTACATACATTTACATACCTCACTTCATTCAAATTAAGTGACAAAGATAAGAATCTCCAGCAAATTAATTCTGCTAATGTTCTAAACTGTGAATTTCAATCAAATCTGAAAACCAAACCAATTCAGCTAAATTGCTGACTCGTGTTACACTTTAAGTGATCAAAAAGCATGCATCAATAAGCAAAGCAACTTGACTTTGTGCAGCTGAGTTCCAGACTGATTTGCTGCTTTCCAGAATCGTCTGATAAAAAAAGCCACAGTCAGCTCCAGCTAATAAGAGAAAATCAATCCAGAGCCAAAGAGCAGTAAAAATGTTGTAGCAAGTTCAGAACATTTTGTCTCAGCTAAAATTGGTTTCCTATGAACCATCTGAAATCATATGGACTGCAAAGCCTTGCAGTTCGCAACTGTTAAAATAGCAAATGCTCTAATGGTTCCCGAAGCAAGCAAGAAAATCCACTTTCTGTCCCAGGATAAGGGACAGTGATGAGGTGAAGAGTAAGAGGTGCTACACAAAGGGTTAGGAAATTAATTTACTACTCAGTACTCTGGGTCACTTGAAACCCAGTAGTTCAGCTGGAGAACCTGTGTAGCATTCAGACAATCTGCATTTTAATTTGGATAATTTAAAACTGGACTGCAGCTTTTGAGACAGAGACTTATAGATCAGAGATAAAAGTGGTGTGGAAAACTAAGAGCAAATACAAGTGAAAGGTCTCAAAACCACTGGGATGCTTTGTTCCCAGCGTTCCCACACTGCCACAGCAGCTGGGTACCCCACAGACTCTTATTTGGATTTCTAAATATAATTTACCCTGGTGCAACTAAATCCCAGAAGTGCACAGGGAGAGGGAAGGGCAGTGTTTACAGAGTTACAGATGCAAGATTCCTATGGGGGTTGTGGATTCACTGTGGATATCCCTACCTTGCCAGTGGCCAGGGCAATTCCCAGCAGATGGGTCTTGGAGCCCAGGGCAGAGGGTAGAGGGGATAACACAAAGGGCTGCAAGCAAATAAACCAGCTACACAAGGAGCAGATCTGCCTGTGACAGTATGTTTTGTGTCCTGGGAGGCTGGGGCTGATGATGGCAAGTGCCACCTCTAATGAAGAGGTGTCCATGTGTCAGGGCATCTAGCACAGCCACAGCCTGGCTGCTGCTCTCCAGAGACCAAGGCCACCTCCTCAGCTCCCACTCTGCCCATCTGCCCCCTCTGAACCAGCAAGGACTTGATCTTGCTTCTGCAACTGTGAGACTAAAATGTTTCCTACAAGGCAAAGCAGCCCCTGACCTTTTTTTTTAAAGGATTTCTTGTGTTTCCAGTGCTGGAGGAAGCCAGAGCCCTGTGTTTGGCCACAAACAGGCTTCCCACGAGCAGATGTGCTCAGAGCATCCACCCACACAGCTCCAAAAGGAAGGGCCTTGGGAGGGAGCAAGCAGCTAGGTCTCCACCAACTCTTTTCACACAGATCAATGAACAGTCATTGAACAGAAATGTCTTTTCATCCTCAGCAGTTGAGGCCATGCTCTGGCCTGTGACCCATCCCCTCCCAATGGGACTCAAGGAGAACCCGGGATCTATGATAAAAAACTCCTTTCCCCTTTGTGCTTCTCCCTGTGGCACCACACAGCTTGAGCAACTTGGCAGTTTCAAATTGTTTTAAAGCAGATCTCTTCTTCTATTTTTACAGGAAGGTCTCAGGCCTGTGAATTTTGGTGTCCCCTGCATATGGTGTGAATCGTCCTCCACAGGCAGCATGGGGAATTAAGCAAACAGTTCCCAACTCCAGGGAGAATATGATGAATATCTTCATACAATTTACACAGGAATGGTTTTCAGTGGATAAAGCAGCTCTGGTTCTGTGCCATCACACTGATGAGTGCATCTTCCACACACGGTATGGTGAGGCTCCAAACCTGCTGTGTCACCCTGACAGAGCTTTCATCTGCTGTGGTCCACCTCATTCCCATGGGCAGACTGTACTTTTTATAGATTGTATATTTAATTGATTGTACTCTTTCATTCCTTGCTGTTCATACAAGCTGATAACTACCTTGATAGGACTATATATGTAAAGTGTTTGAATATTTTCCTTGGCATCTGCTAAGAAGAAATCAAGTGCTGTCGTCCTTGAATACTGTGGGTAACACTTCCTTCCCCTGAGCTTCAGAAATAATTTCCTAGCACTGCAGACCTATATGTCAGTTATTTTCTCCACATGATATTTTTTGTCAGTGTGAAATGATCACACCTCCTTTACCCTCTTGTTCATTCAGATAGCTCACCCTTGGTGGAAGAATCTATATTTTGCAATGGTTTTGCAAAATGGTTGCTCTGCTTTTGCTTGAGAGCTCTCTGCGATACTGTGATAAAATTGTGGAAGATAAGTAGTGAGAGGGGAAGCTGCAGGGAGCAGTCTGATGACTTTTACACACACAGGGACCACTTTTATATGAATTATAATGCAGTTTAACAGTTGCAAGATCACACGAAATTTTTTAAGTGTTATTAAATAAGCAGTGATTTTCTACCAAAGCACAGGCAAGAAATGAAGTCCACAAATAGAACTAAAAAGGTGGCATATCAGAAGAGGCTGCACTTGTGCCTAGGCTATTCGGTCTCTCCCCAGATATCCAGTCAAGTTATTTAGGCAGACCAAGCTTTACCTTCATGGAAAGTTTCTGAGCAGGCACTCAAACAGTGACAAAAAGGAGCAAATATACTATTAGCAGTGAGTTTGTTCTAAGAATAAAACAGGAATGACTGTGAGGGAAGCAGACTGTGAAACATTATAGACAAAACCAGGAGGGGCCACTGCAGAGAAAGAACCCAAGAAAATTCAAAATTTCATGCTGATTGTGTGCATCATGATAACTGCATTGAACCCCACCCCTGCTGTGAAACAACAGAAGACACAGAGCTGACAGAGAGGAAACAACAGGGAGGCAATAGGGGAAGAGCAGCTTCCCAAATCTCACAATTCCGTGCATGACTCAGTCATTCATGAAGTCCTAAATCCATCATTTCTGGGGAGAAATGAAGATTGTAAGGTTGCTACATCACTCACTCCCAGGCACTGCCTGCTGCCTTGCTCAGCATGGTGTGACTGGACATTGGGAGCACGACCGTGGCCAGCTCTGCCCATGGGTGGGGTCATGACCATGGGCTCATGCCCCTGTCTGTGCCTGCTATTGCAACATGCAGCTCTTCTGCCAGCCAGCACAGCATGGAGCAATTATGCTTACTGGTGGCGTGGCCTCCTCCCCAAAATCAGATTCTCATTGATTATGGTAACTAAAACAGCCTTACAAGGAAAGTACTTTGGCATTTGGGCTCTTCTGGCACTATTATTTGTCAGAAGATTAATGGCATCCTTGGCTTTGCTTTCTAGATGGACAATGTAGCGTCTTCAGGCTTCCCCCTGAATTTCCCTTCTGCTGCTCATTGTTCACAGCTGTGTTGAGCAAAGTCCTGGCAGGCTGGAGCTCAGCAGACAACTGGAATAGGGAGAGAAAAGTTTCTGAGTTTGATCTTGTGTCAAAATATTTATTTGCTTCATACAGAGCTGATGTTCTTTCACAATATATAAACATGCTGTTGCTAAAACTTTAATGGGCATAATTATGGCTCTTTGAAAATTCTAATTATGTGGATTATTAGGAAATAACTTAAGAGCTTGGATAAGATCAGGGGATTTGGATGGGCTGCCAGTGATGCAACCTCTGCGCCTATAACTCTCAGTAAATTAATCATTTTCCATGGTTTATGTATACATCCACTTTTCCATTTAATATGACACTGCAGGCAATATATTTCACCAGGCATGTTTCACATCCTGCCTTGCTCAGTCCCTCCAGCTCTGGCCCTGTGCCTGCTCAGGATTGTCACTGTCTTTCAGAAAAGACCCCCTTGTTTTACCCCTTACAGACCATGCCATGGTCCCAGGCAGCCCCTCAGCCCTCAAATACTATTCAGGCTGCTAATTTTGAGGGTTTTGGCTTACTCTTGTCTCATACAAGTAAGGTTTCATTTCTTTTTTTAAAATATCCACCTTGAGGACTTTTCTGGGAGATGATTTGCAGGTTTGTGTTTTCCTCTTTTCAGATTTTATGTGTTTTGTAATCAGCTCTGGGTGATAGCAAGAGCCAGAACTGCAGAGGAGTGAAGCTACAAATCCAGCACAAATCCAGTCTTGCTCATTGACATTTGCCTTAAATGGGTTATTACTCTTCCTCTTGGACATTATGGGATGAAATCAGGAATTGAATTATTGAATATTGCGAGAAATCAGCTTGCCAATTTATAGCATTATAATACTTGGTCTGAAATGTTAATCTGCTACTAATAAAATTGCTGACTCCTTGTATTAGCAGTTATTCTCAGGCTGGGGCAGCATAGACCAAATTTCACCTAAAAATTTGGTACCCTCTTTGCACCATGAATTTGTCTCACAAATAGACCCAGCCCTGTGACTGGGAGGGTTTTTTCTTTTGGATTGGTCAAAATGTATTACAAATGGAGACAATGCAGCTTTCAGGCACAGTGGTCTGACTGCAGACTGCCATTTCTTTTTCTGCATGTAAAAATGCAGTTAATGTTTATTCTGTACAGACTCTGTGTGGAGCTGAGTGAGGAGGCAGACTCCAGGTGCTGCCAGAATCACTGCAGCTGCCAGACCCCACTACCTGTGTCAAGCTGTCCCTACAAACTTGCTGACTCTCTCACTCTGCAGATGAGGTTTTGGGGAGGTGAGAAAGATGCTGTATTGCCTCATGCCTCAGGAGAGGGGAAATAGCTCAACAGGCCTCATTAGGTGCTGCTGGTTTGGAAGCCAACTGCACCCACTGCTAGTGGACATCAAGATCTGCTTGAGCAAAGTCTCCCTCCAGCCTCTGGAGAGGCTCAGGACATGAGGCTGGGATGAAAGATCTGTGCCAGATCACCCTCCATCCCTGCTGTCCCTGCCTGGACAGCCAGCTGAGTGGGAATCCCTGTTTTGAAACCTTTCTTGACCTTCCCACTCTGCCAAAGCCCCCTGAGGTTTGTCAGCTGACCTACAAACCAGAGCAGTCCCAGCTGATGGGATTCTTAATGCAGACACAAGCTACAGGGTTATGTGAGCATTAGAAAGGCTCTCTCTGACTTTTTTGAGAGTTATAAATTAATTACCAAAGTTTAATTCAATTAAATTTCTGTGAAGACACAGGAAATTTCAGCCCGTGAAACATTCTCGATATAAAAAGCCATCAGCTTTTGTTGTGCATGGAAGATTACTTATATAGGTATTTTTCTAAGATGTAAGAAGCTTGTGTGTTTAAGAAACCCATTCAGGACATTCCTGGAAAGGAAGCAAGGAGGAAAGATGTCAGAGGGGTTATTGCAATTTCCCAAGCACAACACAAGAGGTTTCAGGTGGCCATGAGGTATAAATTGATGTCTGGGCCACTTGCCAGCATCGTCACCGGCTGCATGTTCTTTGCAAAGGAAAAAGCCCATGAAAGGTCATCAATGCAAAAGAGAGGCTGAGTGAGGCTGGGAGAGAGCTGTGCACAGAACAGAGCATCCTCCACGAGAACGTGGGATCAGTGACCCTGTCTGTTATGGTACCAAATCCCACCAGCAGGGCTGCCTCTCATCCCACACAGAGGGCAGCCCCTGTCACTGCCACCCTTCCATGCCACGCTTTAAAGTGACTACAAGCATTTCAAAGATCTTAATTTTCAGAAGTATTACATAAATAATTCTGAGATTTGAAATGTTCTTTGAAAATTTAAGATGAAAAACTGAAAAATCCACCCCCTTTCAGGAATTGTCCATTCTTTGTCCTTACACAAACTGCATCAAGCAAAGAACATTTGGGGTAAAGTCAGCCAGTTTTTTAAACTGATTATTTTTTATTTAAACCTTTGTTATGAGTATCAGTGATCAAATACATCACATCAGTATGGATAAACCAAAGTAAATGTCCAAGTTCAGCCTTCAAATACCCTGATCACACCATTTCTGTCTACTCATGATGATAAATTTGGTTCTAAGTTTTTTAACATTAAAGAGCTAGTGACAGAACTGGATGAGTAATTCATAGGGAATAATTTACTCATTAATTCAGCCATTTTTCTGCTCTCTTATTTTTCATGAGGAGATTGTAATATTCATTCCTTCCTTGGATGTCTTCATCAAATAAGCTCATCACTTTATTAACTGCTTGTAGCCCTGCCTGGATCCCACTGGAGCAAAACACAGGATGTACTCAGGGGCACACAGCAATCACCAGAGAAAAAAAGGCATAAAGATGGGGACCCCTTGTTTCGGAGAAAGGGTGATTAAAAGGCAAGTGGTTGAAGCAAACAAAATAATACAAGGGTAAGATGGTGAAAAAGGCAGTTATTTTTCCCCTCATAACATAAGAAAGAGAGGGCATTCAATTAAATTGCAAGCCAGAAACACAATGTCAAAAAAAAAAGAAAAAAAAAAAAAAGAAAAGCGAACAAAACTAAACCAAAAAAACCTCAAAAAAATTACAACGTTGGACTCTACTTCACAAGACAGTACCAGTGCCAAGAGCTTAGCACAATTCAAAGGAGGATTAGACATTTATATGGATAATGGGAATAACGGATCTGAGAAAACGATTTTAAAAGCAATATAAACCCTTTTGTTTCAGGGCATTGCCAAGTCTTGCAAGGTCAGTTCCTCACAAATGTTTGCATTTGAAATTCAGAATATGAACATCTTGTTCTCTTGTGGTCTAAGGACACAGCTTGAACAGGATATTTCTGTTCCTTGCTGGGATAGGTGAAAACTCAAACTGGGTGCACAGTTTATACACATATCCTTGCCAATTTATTTTTTACAGCACTGTCTTCAGCAACATCACTTACCCCAGTGTTCCCAGGGGTGGGGAGGACAGCCAGGTCATGATCTGGATTGCAGGTTTTATTTCAAGAGGACATTTCTGGAGGCCTGTTTCAGAAGCTAACCCTGCTCTGTGGCATCAGCTGTGGCTGCAGGGGAAGATGAAGCCAATTCCTATTTGCAATTCCCATGGCCCATTTGCAAAGGACCACAGAAGGAGGAGGGCTGGCAGCTGTGGCTTCGCTAGGAGTAAGGAACAGCACTTGGAAAGACATGGAGAGACCAGGGAGAATCATCACCTTCCAGCCTTAGTCCTCTCAAAGCACTTAGAGTTTGTATCAGATGATGAAGGAGAGATAACTCAAAAAGACACCAAGAGGGCCCTTTCCCATTTCAACACCTGAATGTTCTGGATGTCAATGCATTCAGTTACATTTCCTCATTTTTGATACCCAGGGTTTTGCAGCACCAAGAAAAACTGAAGTTTTTTTATAGGTGGGGGAGCTGAAGATCTTTTCCAGATCCTGTTTTTTATCGATTTCAAACCTTTAGAAATCAACCATCAGATTTGGTACTTTAGATTCACCACCTTTATGAAATTTTCCCTCTCTTCTTCATAGCACCCTCATGCCCTTTATGGGATGTGATTTGTGAGAAGGTAGGCATTTAATCAGCTTAGGCATTAAATTGGCCCTGACACAAGAGCCTGGACAATGCTTCCACAGTTCCAGTTCCTTCCAGACCTGCTGTGAAAAATAATCTTGTGTTCTGTAATGAGAACAGTAAATTACAGGAAAGTATGCAAAGTAAAATGGCCATGAATCTTCCATGCTCCCTGATGAGACCCCCACTAATTAGAAAGGTGAGAGAGGCTTTTCCTGGAGCAGAGCCAGAATTGTGCCTGCATCACCATTTCACAAAGTTACTCAGTGGTTCATGTCACTGGATTTCCATTTCTCCAGAGTATTTCAGTCCTCCCATAGAGGCTGGATCTGGACATGTTCTGCTGATGCTCATTAAGTGATGTCAGCCAAGGCCATAGCTCAGGATTCTTCAGGGGAATTTTTCCTGTTCTGGTTTCACTATAAATAAGTGAATCACATTGTAAATGCAAGGCTCCTAACCATCTGGACCCCAAACACAGTTTTGACTAATCTGTTTCTTTCTCAATCATTTTGTCTAATATATCCTGTCCTGTGCCTCTGTGTACCCACACACACACACACTCAGAGGCCCAGGTGCATCTGTGCCCCATCCTGACAACAAATGGCACAGCCTGGCCTCCAGCATATTATTAAACTCTCCTGACCTCCCAAACCGTGTGGCTACATCCAGGCAAGCCCATGGAACTGGCCTCTGACCCAAGCCTGAAGTCCCTGAGAAGCTGCCAAGGAACCTTTGCCTAGCACTGGTTACTATAAGGCAGATTGCTGGGGAAAAAAATAAGGACTGTACAGGCTACTGCCTGGCTCTAACAGGCAACTGAATGCCATATGGGAGGATAAAGTCTTACTTTGAAAGTTCACATTTTCTCTGGGGCAAGGAGCACAGTTTGTTCTGGTTTGTTACTAAAAAAAAGCAGAACTGACAAAATTATTTAGGAAACTGTGATTTCCAGTCTGTTTATCACACCCTATCCTGGCTGGTCCATCCCATGTGAGGCTGTCTAACATGCCATCCACCTGTGGGAACTCAAAAGAAACCTCATAATATTAACTCAGCCTTTGACCAACACAGAGCATCGAGTCACTGGCAGAGAGTAAATATCCTTCCTGTTAGCCAGAGATAATACTCATTTTCTCCATTAGCCTCTCAGTGCACAAACACTGTCTGTCACTAGGAACTGATCTCAGAAATCTCTCACAAAGAACATCCTAGACAGTAACGAAGTTTAAGGAATATATAAAAAAATCACTTCTATAATTTTCAGTCAGCTCAGTTATGTTTAAATAGTACTGTCACACACACGATAAAACCAGAAATTTGCCAGCTATCCCTTTCTTCTTCCTTTTTTTTTTTGTTTTTGTTTTTTTTTTTTTTTTGTTTTTTTTTTTTGGGTTTTTGTTTTTTTTTCTGTTAAAGAGGAGGTGCTACATCAGATTTCCTTCTTTTTCCCTTCTTAAGTAATGTCACTGCACTTTGTGGAATGCACCCCCTGCTAGATCATCTAACTGGGTCTGAGCTCAAACCACCCAGAGACCAGGGAAATTACCAGGAAGATGACTAAAGCCTCTTACTAGAATAGTCCAATTGGTGTGATGCCAAAAGCACAGGCTCCACATCAGGGACAGAGAGCAACATGGGCCTCTCATACCAGCCCCACATCATCAGCTCATGGTCCAGCCTCACACCATGAGCAGAAGGACCCAGCATAGTCCAAGTCCAAGTCCATCAATCTTCTTGCAGTGGAGAGAGAGGGGGAAAGCTCATTTTAAGGTATCACTACTGCCTGCATAGAGAGCTGGCAGTCACATCATGGGATTAGAGCTCCCAACACCATGAAAGCACACAAAATTCCTCTGCTCCCTGTCAGTGACTCAGACTACAGGGCAAGGAGGCATGAGAATTGTTGTAGGATACTGGTGAGTATCTGTGCTGTTATCAAGGTGCCCACAGCAGTGACGAATCTTAAGAGTCAAGGCTGGGACAAATCAATCTTTGTACCTTTGGTGTCCTTCTACTGAAATTTAGGGCCAAGCTAAAAGGAAAGACTTGTGTCTTGTAACAGACATACTGCTCACAGCCCAGGCACTCCACAAGTGCAGATAAATATACTGTATGTAGTAATCATAGATACTTTGGCAGGCACATTCTCTGAAGTTCTAGAAATGTGTGTGCTAGGGGCCAAACATGCATCCTCAATTCTAAAACTCAGGGTGTGCTTTGGAAAGGTTTCTAGTCCTACTCAACACAGTGGTTTGATGTACATTCAAAATAAACCATGTTTTTTGTAAAGGGTGTCATAGACCCACTGTGAACACTTGGAGGTATGAGGTGCAGCATTCTAGTGAAGTAAAAAACCCAGGACACCAGACTGGGCATGGGAATCCAATTTTCTGTTGGCAGAATTTCCTTTCAATTTTTTTTGTCTGCATCTGTCTCCCACAGAGTGCTCAGGAGATAACAAAAAGCAGGAATCATTCCCAAAAGCAGTCTGGTTAGAGCCACACAGCTCTGGGGGTGAGGAGATGTCCATAGCTTAGGTCAAGGCAGCCAAGCCAGCCTAACTCAGGGCAGAGGCCACGTTCTGGAAGAGCTTGACTAGTGTTGGTGAGGCCAAAGTCCCCTGGATACCAGAATTTGGTTTCTCTCAGGCTTACTTTTAAAAATATAAGGCCAAGAAGGGAAAATGTTTTTCTCTGTCACTTCACCATCCAGCCTCTCTACTCACTGCCAATGCCATCTGCAACAGTCCAATGGTCTGCACTGTAACATTTGTGTATTCTTGCCGGAAAATCAGGCCCTCCTTGAACACTCAAAACACCTCGCAGACACCTCCAGTGGATTACAGACACTGCTGGCACACCAACCATAATGCAGTGTCTGCAGGGATCTAAGGGAGGCCATCAGCAAGGGACTATCATCCTTAGAGGCATCTACAGTCACAATCCTTCCCATTCCCTTTGCTGTGAGCAGAGATCCTCAAAGGTTTGAAAAACATGCTTACATGCCTTGGAGCAACTGGCCTTCATATGCTTTCTTCATCTGAATTCCTCCCATTTGCCTGATTAGCTGCTCTAATCAGAGAGAAAAGAGATGCAGTCAGATATCATCCCATCTCCTGTGCTTCCCCAGGCACTGACTTACAGTAGACAATGGGGGCACCTCTGCTTATCACAGCTAGAAAAAAGGATGGTGGGGAGAAGGAAAGAGCTGATCACACACAAACTGTGTGTGCACAGACACAAGAACAACAGACCATAAGAAGTGACCTTTGGGGAAGCGCACAGAGGATCTTTGATGTTCTTCCATTTGGTATCAGAACTCAACATGTAAAACAGGGGGTTTTTAACTTTCATTTTCATTCATGAGTGTCTGCTATACAGAGCCAAATTAGAGCCCCTCTGTTTCCAGATCAGTGAAAATATGCAACCTGTGTATAAATGCTTTCTATACAAGCTGAAAAGTTAAAATGGTGTTATTCAATTCTACTTAAGAAACAAGCAAATTTTAAACCTGGAGCAGTCTCAGAAGTAACTTCCAACTATAAAACAGTTTTTTTTTGAAACACAGCTTTGGAAACACAGCTTGAGGAAACATGGCCCTGCTTCTCATTTAAACAGACATATTTATTGATGGTCAAGACATAATGCAGCTGAATAACTCACCTCAAAGGTTTTGAAAGAGATACAAATCTATTTTGAAAATACATTTCCTTCTGTAAGCATAAAAGATGTCCAATTTACCTTTTTCAAGTATGTCATCTTTTCTGAACAGAAAAGCCCATAAAAAGGTGAAGGCAGAAGTCTGCAAGGTTGCAGACTTGCAACATTCTATCCCAAGAAGATGTGTTTTATTTGTGCCCTAATAAACATAAATAAAGCAAGGCAGCATCTAAGAAAATTAGGAGCTAGGCAGAAATGTAGAGGAAGATCTGACAGCAACAGAACACAATATTAAGAATTCTTTATGCCTAAAAGTGAGTTTTGGGGGGGTTTAGTGCTTTGCAGTGTAATGTGCTTAAGCAATTCAGCCCAAAGAGGAGAGAGGAATTAGGGCTACAGAATTCATTTGCCAGGAAGAGAAATCTTGTTTTTGATGTCAGGAAAAAAATATATAACTGACATCAAGGCATCATCCTTAAAGAAGATCCAGCATGGATTCTGCTCTGAGCAACTTTAGCCTTCCAGGAGACCTCAGGTTTTACTGCCTTTCCCTACAGTACTGTGTAGCACCAGGAAAAACAGAGATCCCCTTCACCATCTGAAAACAGCTGAGATGCATTTTCACTTCCTTGTGACATTTAGTCATCTTTCCCTGCCTGATTTTCATGTATTTTACCTGCAGAAAGGACTGAATTTCAAAGCAAGTGGTGGCCTCACGGGGTGGAGAGGGGGTTTCCTGGGAAGAGGGGTTCCACAGGGCTGGGCAGCCCCCAGCCCATGCTGGCAGCTCGCAAGGAGAAAGCTAAAGCAGGATTCCTCCTGCAGGATTCACCCACTCATGGATGGCTTTAGGCAAAGATTTTACCATGTACATGTGGCATTACAACTTCATAGAAGATATCTGATGGTCAGCTGCTGGGAACAGTACCAGCACCTCTGCAGCCATTCCCCAGGGGAGGAGGTGACAACCTGACACCGTGGCAGCTTCCACTGTGGCAGTGTGGGCACAGCTCTGTTACACAGCAGATCCCATCACTTTCCATGGGGATGGGAGGTAGGGTGCCCATGGCATCCTGAGGCTCCTCTGCTAAATCCATCTCTGCATTTATTTATTGCATTTATTTACTACTAATGCCCAGCAAGCCCCTGTAATACTGGAGGTGACATTTTGGAAAGGAACATGTGAGAGGATGAGATGCTGGCACAAAAGCTGGGAAACACTTCCTCCTGCATTGCACAGGAGAATCTGAACCCCCATGCTCCTGTTTCTGCTGGTGCAAATGTACCATACATGACAGGCAGGAAACTTGCCCATCTCTCAACTCTCTCAGTGACACCCATGGGCCATTTGGTGCCCAAACTATTTCTGCTGTTTGATGACATTCGTTGAGGAACACAATAAACATGAAACATAACAACTAGGCCACATTCATTTCCTCAAATACTTGCTCCTCCAGAGCAAATATTCTCAAGTATTTGACACTTTGAATGGGAAGAAAAAATAACTTATTGAAAGCAAATATGTTGAATAAGAGCCCTGAAGCACAGCTATAAGCACTGAAGTGTCCACAGACATGTCCCCATTCCTCCATCCCTCTGTCCTTCCATCCCTCCTTCCCTTTTTCTCTCCTCTCACTGTTTCCCTGAGGATGAATAGCACCACCCATGCACCATGGCCTCTTTTTTTCAGCAGATCCTATCCTTTGGCATTTCTTCCATGCAGCCATTCAGGAGCCATGAGTTTGCTGGCTCTGTGCTGGCCTCCAGCGAGCACAGCATCTGAGAGCAAAGCCTACACACTTTTTGTAAATTTAGGTTCTAATCGTGCTGTGGCTTGATTCCCTGTTTGCAAAATGAGCATATTAATCCTTCCTTTATCCCACTGTTTATCAGTCTTGATTCACAAGATTGTAAATTCTCTCTGGCAGGGTAGTCTGTTAGGATGTGTGCTTGCTTCAACAGAGATTTGAAACCCCTAGGAGTTTCTAAATGCTGCTGTTCATGTATTATTGTATTATTCATCCTGATTAATTTTTAGGTTGTATCTTTGAGCAAAGACTGCTGTTTCCCGAACCTTAACTTCCACAAGCCAGATTTATCCCTGCTGTCATGCCATTAAGTTACATTACTGTTAATAATTCCTTGCTCTGAACACACTGGCTTGTACTACCCCATTTTGCTCTTCTTCTACAAGTGATAAAGGATAGCTCTGAGGAATTTTCATTGCAAAAGAAATCAATTTTCAGCTCACAGGGGAAGATAGCAAGGGCCATATAAGGTGATCTCACACCACCACCACTCCCTTTAACAAGACTATAATATTTTTGCAGGCTGTACATCTGGATGCCAGCTTTCCAAGCACTGCGGTTGATCTATCAAACACTGCAAAACAATCTATCTTTAAAATGAATGATGATGCAAATCGTTCTCAGAAAAGAAATCTATCAAAAAAAGGGGGAATATAAATTAAATGTTGGACATGTTGGCAGGGGAGGAATGCTATGTGGTTTACATCAAGTTAATCCACTGCCAAAACTTTCTCTGATTTATATGCTAAAATGGCAACCCTAGACTAAAGGTAAAAGGGGCACATTGCCAACACAGAGCCTGTTTCTGCAGAGGCTGTGCACATGGCTAACTCCCTGTGTGCTCCTGGGCTGCTGGGAGGAACAGCTTCTTACTCCACCACCACCTTGGAGGTGCCGACACACCTCCCAGCAGCCAGAAAAGCAAGAGCTGCTCAGCTGGATGCCCGGGAGCTGCGAGGAGGAGTTTAGTGAGTGGTGACACCTCCTCCACACCCAGCAGGCCTGGACCCAAGCTCAGCCTTGCTCCCAGCCACTGGTGGGAGGCTCTGCAGGCAGGGATGGCTGTCCTGGAGGCCCCCTTGGTCCCAGCAGCTCCACCACAGCATTGGCAAGGCTCAGCTGAGAGGCTCGGCCCCAGCCCCGGTGCAGTGACTGCGGTCCTGCTCACAACACTGTGGGATCACATCATTGTGCTTCTGATCAGCAGTGAAATCATTGACAACTACTGACCTGTCCCTGCTGTGACTCTTTCGGCCACTAATCAGACTCTCCCCTCTGCAAAGGGGCTTGGAGCCAGCCATGCAAGGTCCTGCACCAGCAGCTTCTGTAGAAAGGACAGCCACAGCAGAGAGGACAAGGAGCCCTGGGGATGGCTGTGGATGTTCAATGGGATGCAGTCAACCTTTTGCCCTTGGGAGAGGAACATGGCAAGACTTGTTACTTGGTGTAGTTACAAACAATGTGCAGTGCACAGTTGAGACCCCTTCCTCTTTCAGTGGGAGAGGGGCCTTGGGGGACATTTAATATTGTCCATTACACACAAAAATTTGATTGCACGAACATTGAAACTGCAGCGTCAGGCGGTCATGAGCGGATAAGAGCCAGAAATAAGATTGCTAATCTGTCCTGTATTTAGTCTATTTTTGCATGTGTACTTGATAAGGTTTTAATTACAGGATCTCATGTTTGCAGTTGTATTATAAAACAAACACAAGGAAGCCCAAATCAAGCTGTACAACAGCTCAAACAAGGGGTTTGCTAATTTCCCACTTCTTAGTGTGAGTGAGAGCAGCATTTTTGGCTATCAAATTCTCATTTGCCAAACTTGTTGTGTTCCTTCTACAGTTCTGCCATGCAGCCCTTTTGCTGACATGATGGTAACCAAAGCTATTAGGAGTGCTGGGAAGAGCCATCAGAAGCCACATGTGGATTTGTCAGCCCCTATTACAGGCTGAGCAAGGTCCCACATAATAGATGAGACAAAGCAATTTCTGTGATTGAAAGTCTATATAGAGATAAAGCACTGCATTTTTATCAGGTGCAGCTTTGATTTTTTGTTAATTACTCTACTAACTTTGGAAGGAGGGGGGAAGTATTTATCCCACATAAGGCAAAGAAAACCAAAGAATATACTTGGCAGAGACACACTGTATTTGTCTGGGATGAAAAACAGGACATATCTGCTGGTAGACAGCTATCCAGGGAGGTATTTTTTCCCTGCTGCACTGTTTCTCTTGGCAGCACAATGTGCTAACTTTAGAAGTGTCTGAATGCCTTTGCTAAACTATTAGCACAAAATAAGCTCCTTTGTGTTTCACCCATTCATGCCTCTTAATTTATGTTCTGGCATCACTTTTCCTTGTATTGTGCAAGTCAAGAGTCTGCACATGGGGCCAAAATGTATTTGTGCACGGGCGACAGTCAGGACAAGTGCCTTGAAGTCGATACAACTGCACCAGAAAGCCAGACCCCACTGCGTCTCTTATTTACAATGGAATTCACACATGCCTACCTTGAAATCTTGCTCAGAAAGTAACAGTGTACCTTTCTCTGCCTTGAGGTTGATGACAGGCTAGCCAATGCCAGGAACAAGCCGTGGTGCATGGGACCAGAGCTGTCTGCTGCCCTGGGCTCCCTGTTTGCCCTATGCTGGCAGAGCTAGTGGCCACCATGAAGTCCATCAGCAGAGCCAAAACATGTCTAAAGTGAAGTGATCATTCTTCTTTTGATTAGTGTCTGTGTTACAGCAATGTGCTTTATTGCCTGGGAAAGAGACAATAAAAAAAATCTGCAGCAATAAATAATGTGAAACAGGATATTCAAGAACAATAATCCAAAGCACTGCATGAAGTGAGGGCCTTTCCCTTAAAACAGTGCACACTGCAAGTTCCCTGGGGCATCAAAAATCCATTCTTTCATGTTCTTTATGGAACTAAGGGAATTGCTGGTGCTTGACCTATCAAGAAAATGTATATTTTATAAAGGGTGATACCGAGCCAAGAAGTCTAATGTTCTGAAGCTTGACCGGCACAGTTTGCAGAAACAGCTGGAGCCCAGGAAACGTAAAGCTTCACTTTTCCAAACCTAGAGTAATTCACTGCCTTCCCAGTGAAAAGGATAGGGAAGCAGAAGTGCTTTGAGTGCATTTATTTCTGGGGAAGAAGTGCAATGTTCAACTCACTTGAAGGCAGCTCCCAGGATTGTCCCTGAGGCAGGCTGCTGAGCGCTGGGATGGGAGCTCACCTGAAAATCTGGGGTGCTGGAAAAGACATGGCCAAACCCCAGGTAAACAGGCTGCTGATGTCTGTCTGGGACCCTTTTTATGAATGGGGAGCAAAAAAAAAGGAAAAGCCCCTTTAACAGGAACCTCCAACTTCCTTTGCTCAATCCATCCTTGCCCAAACCAAGCTGCAGGTCTAAAAGTTTGGAGGCCTGAGTTAGGCATGGGGGCTTAGAGTTGTGGCTGCCTGGCCCTGTTGCCCCCACACCTTCAGGGACAGCAAGGGGGGACTGATGCCTTTGAAGCATCCCCAAAGTGGCATCCCCAGAGAGCTGAGCTCTGACACTGACTTTTTCTCTCACACGTGTCCTGAGGCTGCACAGCTGCCAGAAACCATATGCTGAAAACACACAACTCCATCCTGACTCCTTGAGGATTTTTTCTCAGATTTCAAGCCCAACATAAAGGTACTTTTCATCCTTAACTATGCCTTGTTCTACCCTCTTCACAAGAGGATGCTCCTGCAACATCTGTGAAAAGCTGCAGCTCCAAGACAAAGCTCAGCTCACACAGGCAGCTCAGAGCATAGATGACTGGAAAAGAGGGAAAGAAGGATGGAAGGCAAGAGGAAAAGCAAGCACCAGTGCCCTCAGTCTTGTTTCAGCCTTCTAACACAGGCCAACACAAAGACAGGTTGACTGCAAAGCTGGCAGGTAAAAGTTAAATAAAGGTACCTGCCAACTGGAGGGTGAACATGATGCTAAGAAAACATGGCTAAGTGCAACACATGAAGTGGTCAAATGGAAAACAAAATAAGCATCTACATTATCTCTTTTTGAACTGTTTATGGCTGGGTCTAATCACAGTCCTATTAATGTCAATGGACAGATTCCAGGTAGCCAAGGCTGAAGCTGGCTTTGGCTCTGTATCTTTGGCTCCATAGCTTTGTTCAGGGACGTTAACAAATATTTTTCATGGTGTATAATGGGTAAAAGCACCACTGCTGCCTCATGGCTGCACAGTTCAGAACAAGGAACAGGCTCAACAGCCCTGGGGCAGAAAGGCAACTCTGTCTGCTGCAGGAACACATCACTTGATTCAGATGCAAACTCTAATTTATGCAGGCAGACATACTTGTACACAGACAAACACGCAGGGTTTTCAACCCAGCGTATGGATGAGTGGGCTAATGAAAAGAGACGACATCTTTCTCTTACACACACGCAGTCACCTACACAAAACCATGCTAAAAATATTTTGTAAATGCAGCAGTCAAGTACACTGAATAGGGAACAGCAGAATTAAGACTGCCTATTCATTTTGATACAGTTCTAAGAATTAAAGTTAAGCAATAATAGTATTGTCTTCAGTGTTACATTAACAATTCCTGCTCTATTTGTTCTGAAAGTACATGCCTTTTATTAAAAATATCTTCTTTTTTTTTCCCTATTCAAAGTCTTGGGGGAAAAAACAGGAAACAAAATCCAAGTCTTTATTTGTGAAAGTTTCTGGAGAGTTTTCTCAGGAAAAGCAAAAGCAAAAACACAGAGACAGGGAAATGTCAGAGTTAGGGCTGCCCAAACATGGTGACACTCTTGATTTACTCACATTTGCATCTCCAAATAAAGTGAATCAAAAATGCACAGCCAGCCCTGGCTTTTGAGTGACTAACTGGAGCCTCAGGATCAGTCTTTTAACCAAAGACACCTATGCATTTAAATTCCAGGAGGAGATTCCCCTATTCATTTTTCTAAAAGGAAGATGAACCCTGTGGCAGGGTGGTTCCCCCACCACTGGCAGTACCTGAGTCACTAGCAGTGGTTCAGGCTGCCACCCCCATCTAAGAGCAACCTGAAGGAGGAGACACTTCAGCCACGTTTGGTGAATAAACTCTTACATCCTCTCCTTCACATCCATTCCACGCTTGATCTGTTCTGTCTGTCCTTTCCCCTCAAAATGTCCCAGTTCCAGGCCTGTCACATGATTTCTCCACGCACTGAAGTCCCAGGATTTCCATCCTGCCAGCCATATCCCTATTTCTCTCCTTCTCACTAAACTCATTGTTCGGCCATTCTCAGTTCCCCATTTCCAGACTCTCTGCTATGCATTTCCAGTTCTCCCCTATTTTCCACCCCTTCTATCCCTCATATCTCACCACCCCATTCATCTCCCTCTATTCCTCTTTCAATTTAGTCCAGGCAGCAACATCCCTGCTGCCTGGGCTCAGCAGGATCCGGGGATAAGGTGAGACCAAGCCGTGTGGTCTCAGGGCACTGCCATTGCTGGGATGGTCCTGAATCTCCCTGCACTGGATCATGCTCTGTGCAGATACACCGTTTGGAGTGCAAATTAAAAAGTTCAGGGGAGTCACTGCTGAGCATGTGAAAATAAGAATTTTTCCTAAAACTTGACACCAAGGCAGATTTTAGTGACTACCAGAATTTGAGGGAAGGGGTAAGAACACATGCTGGACATGGGATCTACCTGTGCCAAGCATGCCCTCCCCATTTAAAAGCAGTGACCCTCCCATCTTTGGTGCAGACAAAGAAACAATTTAGAATCTTGGTTGTTTCAGGAATCATTCAACAGTAAGAGTTTTTCACATCTCTGTAGCATATCTTAACCAAGGCTTTTGGACATGGCTTGTAAGCCTCAGACAACTCTATTCTCCCAAAGGGCAGGAGAAGGATGGATAAACAGATGGAGAATGATGAACAAACCATCTGTGCACCCACAACAGCCCACCAGCTCCTAGGGTAGCCTGCAAGGACCCTCTGGGCAGCTCCCCAAGGGTGGGAGCTTTCTAGATTATGCCTTAACAGTCACCACATCTAATAAATGGTGGGAAATAGAAGGTATGTTCCATGCTTATCACCACACAATTCATTATTTTACCTAAGCACAACACAAAAGGACATGCAGTTTAATGCAATTCTGAGACACTCATCTTCTCCTTCAGAATAGAACAGCCATTTATTGTCTGGCTGGAATAAACACAAGTGCTTGTCTTTCCTGACATAATTCCCTCCCTTAGCTAAGCCAGGATCACTCACAAGACTCCTCCCCAGAAAAACTTGACTCTCCATTTCTACATTCATGGATTCTGCTCAAAGAGGCTCTCATACAGCTCTATATGAGCTGGCTTCTAGATAATATCTGTTCTGTTCTATGCCTACTTCTCTTGCTGAAAGATAGGAAAAAGTGTATTTTTTTTTTTAATCATCCCCTGGACATGTACATCATCACTTGAACATATTCATCATCCCTAAACATTCTATTGGAACTTGCAGACATGAACCATAATGGCATAAACTCAGTCTGTGTCTGGAAGGGACAGACTGGGTAATGTATCTGAGAACAGGTAGAAAAAAGGTGCCTTTATGCTTTCCAGTGTTCAGGAGATATCCAGAATATTTCAAATCATATCTGAAAGGTAAAAATCATAAGAACTTGAAAGACAGCACTGAGTCTTCCCAGACTACCTACCTACACTGATTTTACCACTTGGACCTGAAGAGCCTGAACAACATGTTTTGGTTATTACAGAGAACTTCACCAAAACAGGCAGGTGCTGGCATGCTTTTAGGGCTGCAGGTGAAGTTCTCAGAGGAAAAATTGTGCTCCATTTGCCAGCCTGTCTCCCCAGTTTATTTATTTGTGCAGCCATAACTAAGGAAGTTTACATAAAGACCATGAAATGTTGCTAGGAAATGCAGTAACATGAATTGGATCTCAGTGAATGCCAAGACAGAAGGTGGGTGGAAAGCAACTTCTGTTGATGTGTGATGAATTTTGGGGGCTGGTGAACCACAGAATTAGGGTCCCAACCAAGGATTTTCTGAATTTCTATAATTGTAAAACTGAATCCCAGAGTCCTACAAGATGTTTGTACCATTTTTATTCAGGTCCTCTATGGAGTATAGAGAAACAATTCTTCTTCTATTCACACATCACTTGGCTCCTGTTGTGCAGCAAAAAATAAGTTTGTGATTCTTCCTGCCATCCCTTAAGTCTGGGTTGACACATTCACATTTGAGATTTCTCAAGATATTATATATGTTCACATGTCCAGGAAGTCAGGATATATATGTTCACATGTCCAGGCAACCCGTTAGGAATGCCAACCTGCTCCTTCCAGCTGCCCTGAACACATTTCATGATGACTCTACACATCAAACAGCTACAGGCACATCATGTAAGTCCACTGCTCCCCAGAATTACAAGTTTACTGTACCTGCAGTGTACATCCAATGCCCAGATGTGCAGTGAATCCATCCAACACAGTGGCAGTGGCATCTATGGCTCAGGCCCACTGCAGCAGGGCTGTGGTGGTACAGTAAAGTGCATTGCTTTCCAAAAGCACTGGACTTGTGCACACACCATGGTCAACAAGAAGGTTTCTGGACACGTGACAGCCCAGATAGATCTATTACCTTTTAACTCCAAAGTGGCCACTTAACATCTAGAAACTCCAGACAAATACAGAAAATACTCAAGACTTTCTGGGTAAGGCTTTGGTCAAAAAAAGTGATTATGCCAGTGGAAGTGAACAGAGCATCATGGCTAAATTACAATTTGACAACAAGATCCACTGGTATGTTCTGCCTACATCACAGGCTGATGCACATAAGCCATGGGCAAATGACTGGCTGCATAGTTTATAAATACTTTTTTATTCTTTGTGAAAGAAAAGGTTGTTTGAATGCATATTGTCAGTGAAGTAGAATTACTTGTGCTCAATCTTTTGAATGTCACCTATGACAAGTCTACAGGAAAACATCCTTTTAACTAAACATGTGACTATTGGGCATATTTGATGACAATATATTTCAAAATGATCAAAGTCAGCTGTCAGAGAAATTAGATTAGTCATTATTAGTCTTCAGTAGTTCCCATGAGAACCTTGAACAGTTGGTGGCTCTTCTTAAAAGATTACAGTAAGCCTTGTAATGTGTCGTGATGAAAGTGGTAAAGGTTTGGAATAAAGGGCAGGCTGCTGTCTTTATTTCTGAAAGTAGATGGTTTCTAATTGAGACTTTTAATTCTACTGAATTTTATGAGTCTGTGATACAGAAAACATAGAAAAAGGACTTATATTTCTCTGTGAACTGCTGGAAATGGCATTTTAAATTCATTCCCCTGAAAGGATCTGGTTCCTAGCAGACAGTGTCAATGCCAACAGATATTCTTATTTCCACACCATTTCGCCTTGTTCTCCTACTAATGCCAAGATGAGAAACAATGCTGATATGTGTTCTCAGGACTAATTATTACACACTGGATCCTGCAGTCTTATCAGGGAAGTTGAAACAAAATTGGCAATATAATATCCATGACCTAAAAATAAAGTTAGGGAATTTCAAAGCAAAATGAGATAAAGTTTTAGCCATCATGACTGCTGGTGTGCAATATAATAAAAAAAATTATTCATTGACTGTTTTATTCCTTCCAAAACTGGAAACTTCTATGATGTGTAACACAATGTGTAAAAATGGAAATCCTATAAATTTAAATAATAAAGGATATCACTTAAGTAATATTTAATCCAAAGAGGTATTTAGATAATCTAGAATATCTGAGAACAATGATTTCTTCAAAGCATTAGAAAAGATTTCTCTTTGAAACAGCTTGTTTGAAGTCTTTTTGCACAGACATAAAACAAAAGACTCTCTGTTTAAAGGATTACATTTAAGAAGCCCTTTTTGCTGGCATTTATTTGTTGGGAAATGCTGATTGGGGAGACCCCTAAACTGCAATGGAGAGTATTATGACTGTCATTTCAAAGGAGACTGATAACTTCTTTAGATCTTTTTCCAACAGTGAGGTAATCATGCATCCCTGTCCTTTCATTATGATTTCTTAGCCCAAAATTTATCAAAGAGCAAAATTTTATAATGCTCTTTTTTAAAGAGCATTTTGATGTTCTTTACTGTCAATGCTTCTTTTCAATTTTTTCTCTTTATCCATCCCTGAAGCACACACCTCATATAACACAAAAGGACTTAAACCCTTAAAAGTATATAATAGCACAGGGCTTATAAAAAAACCTAGGTACCTGGTGACCAAGTTTTCAAACTCCTCCCTTGTGTGATTGTCTACATGCTGTTTAGGCCATTTTTTCATTATATGTGAAAAATCATAATATTAACCCTACACAGTTCTTTCTATGCTGAGTGGATTTGGGTTACGTGGGGTCCTCATAAAAGCAGCTTTTTTCCCTTTTTTTACTCAGCCCATGCAGCCCATTCAAAACCATGACAGCAACAGCAATAACATGTTAAGTGCCTATAGAAAGGGGGTTTTAAGGAGAGAAGGGGTACCTGAGGGCATTTTCCTGGCTGCCAGTGGTACAAAAGCCATGGAAATGTTGCCAGGGTTCCCATAGCCAGCCTCTCGTTGTGGTTGGAATCTCACGCAACCTGCAAACAGTTGTTGGATTTCCAGAAGAATTGCAGACTCTCTGTAGTGAATTTAAGTTTCCAGGCTTTTCCCAGCTACTTTTCCCAGCTATCCTTCCCAAACCCCACTGGAAGCAGCCATGGTGTCCTTGGCTGTACCAGTACCAGTGAGGTGGTGAGAACGGGGATCCCAGCGCCAATGCTGCCCGGAATCACTCACACCACTTGACTTTTAGCAGTGAGTTTTGGCCCTGACCAGCCCTTCCAAATAATGCTGAGGCGCTGTCTGGGAGACAGTCAGCCTAGAGAACATTCCCAGGTGATGATTATGGACAGGGCTTCCCTGTTTTGGGAAGGAAAGGGGATGGAGTCCAGCCAGACGGATACAAAATCAGGCCATGTATTTCTTGCCCTCATGGCCAACAGTCCCTGTGGTTCAGGGATTTCCTGAGTCAGAGCTGGAATCTTTTTGGGAGTTTGACTGTTCTCAATTACTTTATATTCCATGAATTTGTCCAAGTGCATGTGAGATCCATGGAAAGCTTTAGCATCCTTCACATCCTTTGGCAAGAAGCTCCACAGCTCATTTCAGTGTTATTAATGCCATACTCAAATGTAAGTGATAATAAATCTATCACGCCTTGGTGAAATCTTCCAGGACATAATAGTTTTAATAACTGTTAAAAAGGTTTGCTGGGCTTACTGTCTGAATATGCCTAGCTTCAAATTTCAGCTACTTGGTTCCTGTTAATGTCTTGTCTATTAGCTTATAAAAAAGAAATATATTACCAGATACTTTTTCTGAGTAAACTGTGATGAAACCACTCCTTAACCATGTCCTTTATATAATAAATCAGTTGAGTTCCCAAAATCTCTCCTAAAGAGGCATGTTTTCAAAACTCCAATAATTACACTAAATATGTTGAGGCATGACTTTCCTTTCAAAAATGAGCCCCTTTTGGCTGCATAAAACACACCTTGACAGAAATAAATAACATTCGCTCTCTCTTTAGTTTTTGACATTGTGAAAATATTACAGAGAAACCTTTGGCCTGTCTCCAGGCTAAATAAACAGTTTCACAATTAGCATCCCAGAATATCCCCTTATGAGCAAACTGTGCTCCAAATTAAAAGTGGATTTCAGTCCAAAAATGTTAGCTTGGGTTCAAAGTGTGCTAAGGAATATAAACAGCTTATTCAGCGCTATATGCTTTGGGAAATTTTTTCATAGAGACAAGCTCTTTCTGAACACAAGAATGGCACTAATTTGTTCATATGCATATAATTAACTTCATTCCACTGATTTTCTTGGAGATTTGTTAGAAGATGAGGAGTGATCTTTACACTCCACACCATAAAATGTGAAACAGCAGATCTTCTTACAAGATATATATTGCCAAAGGAAGAAAAAATACATCATTACAGTTCTATTGATTTGGCAGTAGAAATACTTAGTGTTTCATGTTAGATCTGATTTTCAGGTGTATTTTTTCTCACATCACCATATTGTTCTCTTGCATAAGACTGATGTTGAAATGTGATCTTCTGGTTGAATGAAATGGTGAAAACTGAAAAATAGGCATGCAATAAATTTGTTTCATAGTGATTATACAGTGATGATTGCTACTGAAAAAATAACCACTCTTTCAATCTTGATTTTGAAGTTCGTACCACTCCTTAGACTTCCAAGCATATACTGTAAGAAGGAATACATCTTCTCAAATGCTAATCTTTCATTTTACACATCCAAATCATTCATTTTACCTTGCCAAATCTTATGACTCAATTTATTCTGCAGGGATTTCATTTTCTGTAGCACTGACACTCAAAGCACTCCCTGCACAGAGACATAAATAACATTCCCATACACAGTATTTCCAGAATTCTCACTGAGGCAGGAATGAGGACCTTTTGAGCAAAAACTGATGAGAGGACTTTCCAAAACAGACAATTGGAGCAATATTACCACAGAGAATTATTATTCTATGAGTAAAAATATGTTTTCAAACTCTCCAGAGTGCCTCCACAGATTCAGACAACGTGCATGTAAAATGTGTGGTATCTGAAGCTCAGAAGGAACTGTTCATAGCAGAGGATCCAAATGCACATGAATAATCTGTGTAGTATTCTCTGTTGAGAACTGAGATCTTCAAAGAAACACAACCCTCACACTTGTGCATTGCACCAGGTTTCAACAAAGCCCTTCTGGAAATCAGCTTTCACCTTGTGAAAAAATTGGGTTTCAATCTTTATGGTTGGAACCTGAACCCTGGATATGAGCAAGATGATTCTTGTTCTTCAGAGGCACACCAGATTTCACATCTTACACATTTGAGCAGACAGTCACTTGATTCAGAGGCTTGATAAACTAAATTCCTACCACAGTGGATGTACAAATCAGGCAAGAGACTGCCATTTTGCTAATTCTCTCTTCCTTTATTAAAATTTAACTTTAACATATGATTAAAATCCATTTTGACATTTACCACAAGAGAAACAAGACCATGCTAGTTGCACTAGCTACAAAAATAATTCAGGTACCCCAGGATTGTCTGAACAGCATTATCAGCATTTCTAGGTTGCTAACACTTTAATAGCACTAATCTTGCTTTGCAATTAACATCCAAACAGACACCCGTGTATTTCAAACCTTCTTTTGAAATTTAATTCATTATCAAAAGGTTTTCCCTCATCTCTCAGGCCCTCTCTGCCATGGTGACACAAGTTTATCTCAGGAGAAAGGACTCTAAGCTCTCAAACAAGTCAGGCTGAAGTGTGATTCCACTAACCTCTTCTGTATTTTTTTTTCACACCAACTTTTCTCATCATTAGTTTCAGCTTCTCTTTAAAATAGACTTTTTATTTAATTTTGCTTCATGTCTCCAGTGCTGCAATTTAATGTCACCCTCTTTAATTTAAAAGAACATTGTTTTACAGAAGAAAGCAAGAAAGCAAGCAAGCAAGCAAGAAAGAAAACCTTTCAATCTTTCCTGTGTTTTTCTCTGGAGGGCAAATTTCTTTTAATCACTTTCCTGAGCATAATTTAGCACATGTAATTATATCTCAAAACAAAAGGAAGTGAATCAATGCACTACTTTGATTTTAGGAAATACTAAATATAGTCAATCTAAGGATTTCTTGCTACCCTTTTGATACAGTTGTCATTGCCAGGGACCAAAGTGCTTCTGGGCAGAGAGTAAATAAGATGATGTGGCACTTGTTATAGAACAGTCTTTCTGAAATGCTGGATTGGTGTCTGGAGGCATTATGGTTCAGGTCTAACCTGTCAGCCTGATGCAAAATAACACACACTTAGATTATGGCACACTGCTGCAGCTTTGCTTTGCAAAAAAATAATTTTTTTGTTTGCTTTGTTAATGCTACAGTCATCTTAGATTACACTCATATCCTAAATACCAGACCATCCTAAACCTGTGCAACTGCAGTTATGCACAAAAGAAAGGATGTTCTCTGAAAGACAAGTGATCCTGTCTCCACAGAGTGATCTCCTGAGCACCAGAGTAACAGCCTGCAGGTCACCATACCTATCTCTAAGGGCTTCCTCCCTCTCTGGCTCTGGTTTCACAATACCTTTGTGCCTCCTCAATGTCATACATCTTTGCTACACCCTTTGTGGCTGATGAGAAGCTGGTTTGCTCTGCAGTTCCTCACAAGGGTCACTGTCCAGCTGTGCAAGCATTTCTCTGCCACTGGTGACCCATCATCCTGACTTTGCAATGCCCTTGTTTATTTACAATCTTTATTAATTTTTCCACTCTCACTTCCTAAGGTATTGTACAGCACACTCTGATAAAACAAAGGAAAGTACTAATCAGGATTAATAGTACTATTATAACACAATGAATTCAATAGAATTGCAATGGCTAAGAGAGAATGCTAAATTGCAGATGAAAAACATATGCAGGAAACAGAAATTAACATCTTTTTTTCAAGAGTTATTCACAACTAAGCAGCTGCAATAGACCCTTCATGTACCCTTCACTGTACGTGCAAGCAAAGGCAAAATGAGCGGATTTTTGGCCGAGGATGTCAGGAGGATGAAGGGGTTTTGTACTGAGTTCTCCATTATCTACAACTTGTGTCCCTGGTCATACGCAGTGGGAGCTGTAATTGCCAGTAGTTCTGGTGAAGAGCCAAGTAGCATTAAGCACTTTTGGAGCCTCCATGCACTTTTCCAAGGAGACACAGGCAGCTGGGACAGGACCCACAAAGGGTGGAGGNGCCCCTGTGAAAAGCTTTTTCAGTTCTGGTTTTGTTGGTTTGGGTTTTTTCAACAAAGAAGACAACAAAAGGGAAAAAGAACATCAAATTTTGGCCAGAATAAAAATCTGAGTGAAAAAGAAAATTTCCCTTCCTCTATCCCATGAAAGCTACACAGTGGCTCTTGCTGTTCAAGGAGTAACTTTATATATCTCTAAAACCCCTTTGCCTCTTGGGTATAATGCTAGGGGTGTATTAGAAACAACCAGCAATACCTTACCAACCCTCTGCTAAAAGCAGTGGTGATGAAACAACCACCAAAACCTTGGTCTGTGGTGAAAACAGGAGCTGTTGAAGGGCCTGGCCCAGCAATACCATGTGCTACAGCCCTGTGCCAAGGAGCACAGCAGGAGAGGCTGAGGATTTCCCTCTGGGAAAGATGCTTTGGCAGCCTGTGGCCATCCAGGTGAAGCCTGGTCCTCCCACCAGTCTCCCCAGGACCCACCTTCTTGATGCTCACTCCCAGCAATGTTCTACAACAAGGAAAAGGGCAATAAAGCCAATTCCAAGTGACAACCCTCCATGAATGTTCCCACAGCCCTGTGTCTCCTCTGCTGTGCACGGTACCACTGCCTGCAGCTGGGAACACACGAGGATCACAGACACAGTCTGAGTCCTTGGCTGCCTGAACACAGAGGTTGGGTTGGAGGTTGGCTTTCCCTCTTGTCCCACTTTGACTTCTTTCTTTGAACCATGCTGGAAGTTTTCTTTTCCTGATCTGTAGTTAATCTGCACACAGAGTCACACAGAATATGAAATTAAAAATGTGACAGGCATTTTTTTTGTTGTCTGCTTTTTGACAGCTTTTGGAAGAGAAACCCAGCTTCTGGCTTTTTGCCAGGAGGATTATGTTGTTTCACTTATGAAGAATGTATTTTTCATAAGCAACTATTTTACATTGCAAACTCTGGGCTCTTATTCCAGACAGATAGACTACTTTTATTAAAGTTTCCTCCAAGATTTCATCTGTCTTTTAAGTCCATGAGAGTTAACCTAGAAATATTGTAGTTAGAGAACTGCACACAAAGGTCATCAGGTCTGGGGCTGCTCTCACACTGAAATAACCCTTTAGAAGTTTAAAAAAAGCCCAACAACACATTCATAAAAGTGAACACATTTGAGTATCATGTACAATTATAGAGAGCCTGTACTTGGTCTCAGAAGGCTGTGATTGTGACCTGTGGCTGTGGTTGGGCAGGAAACACTTTTCCTGCCTTGCAAATATTCCTGGGATTTCAGAAATTACTCCCATTTCCATATGTAGTAAAAAGAGAGTTATTTTATGGCTTTCATTGAAATGAAAGAGCAGAGAGACAGGCAGACAGTCCACAGGGCTGTGGTTAGGGCTCTCACCTCGGATGAAAGGGATTTAGAATCAGATTAGCTGTGCTTGCTGTGGTTTGCAGAGGGGACAGGGCTGCTGGGCTCTCAGAGGCACCAAGTGCTCATTAGGCTGCCAGCTTTTTCAGCTCTCTCTGTTGAAGATTTTCAGTTTTGCACAGATCATTAACTGTTCACCAGATCAGGGACTTGAAGCTAATTAATCTCCATGGGAGACTGATGCCAAAACCATCTGCTTTAGGCACCCAAGCAGGTTAGGCACAACAAGTACCAGTTAGATGGGTAAGGGCTGGCAGGGGTGACTCAGCTCCCCCAGTTCCCAGCCAGACTCTTGGCAGGGCTCCTGCAGTTCTGGGTCTGTCTGCCCAGGAGCTACCCCTGTCTGCCCACCAAGGGCAGTGCTCAAGGGACACTTTGTGAGTGGGGATGCACCAAGAACCAGCCCAGGGGATGGGTGCTGGCTGTGTCACACGTCCCTGAGGTGCACACAGCAGGTCCTGCTCCATGGGACCTAAGAAACCTGAACATGGGTGAGTCCTTATGCACAGCAGCTTAACCCTGCACCCTCACCAGCCCTCATAGCCAGAGGGACAGGATCTAGCCTCCAGGCTAGAAACTAGGCTAAAATAGAGGTGGTTTCTCTCCTTCGTAGACAAACCATGCCATTGCTGTGGCAGAACTCCTGGGGGTGGAAGAAGAGGTGACCCAAGCTGGGTTCAAAGTAGTCTCCTGAGAGAGAGGACCCTATGACTCTCTCCCTACACCCAGCACCACCTATACCCCTTGTCAGTGGTCACAAATAAAATCCTTCCTACTCCTTTCTCACCTGCCCCTTACACACCTGTATCATGCTCACTGACCTATATCCTGCTCACTGAGCCAAAGGTAGGCTTTCAAGTTTCTCCAGCTCCAGAAACTGCCCTTATTTAAAAGGTTTCCTAAGTTTTATGTAGATTTCCAGCATCATGGTAAGCCAGGCCAGAAGGAAATCTCACCCAGCCTCCTGCATATCATAAGAAATGAATTCTCTAAAAATTCCCTAGCGTGAGTCCAGTTCAGAGAAACAAAATGCTACATTTCGGCATTTGTTTTTGTCCCTCTTTGTTCTTCCCTGCTTATTCTTTTCTCAAAAAAGAGGGTGCAGGAGAGGTAAAATATGAATGGAAAACTCCTACTTAAAAGTACTTTAACTTAGGTTGTTACTCTGAGGAGGAGAGAAAGGCACTGGGAAAAAAAAAAAGTGAAAGAAAATATTTTCTATTTTTTTTTCCCTTTCTTTGTCAAAGTTGTTTTGATGTCAGAAAATTCACTTGTACACAACCCTCTTTCTGTTACCAGCCCTGCTGTGAGAGCTCAGCCCCCATGACATTGCACATTCTGTAACCCAGACACCTCAAAAGGGGTACTCAAATCAGGGCTTAAAATATTCCTCATCTTTTCCTGGAGCTGCTCTAGAGTGGTGCTAGTGGCAGACTGGCCAGGGATACACTTGCAAGTGAGTGCTCTTGAGGTGACAATAAATGAGTGAAATTTACCAGTACATGGTTTTTGATGTCTCACTAAAGAAGTCAGCGTTTTGTACTGAGTTTTCCAGGGATACCTTTAGATTGGGTTACAAAAACATAGAAAGTACGACAGCAAGTTACAACACACAGTCTGCACAGATCATCCCTTGGCTTCATTGTGGCCCCAGGTGCTTATGGTGAAACAATTTCCTTATTTACCATATTTTCTCTTTAAAGTTGCTATTGCCTGGTTTCAAATTCACTATTGCCTTGTCATATTTGACATTCTGTTTAAAGCAAAAGCAAATTATGTCTCAGAGAACTCAGAGACAATGGCTAGAAAGGAAGACACCCTGGGTGTACAGGGGGGTAAGAGTTCTCCCTCTTGGGGCCAAAATGATCTGTTCATGAGCACAGGTACTCTTTTCTGGGTACCTCTGGTCTGGTCTGAGGTGCATCTTTGACCTTCCTTCCCTGCATCTCACATCTGATTAATCTGTGAATGCATTTATTTAAGGGCTTGACTTTGGTTCTTGAGCTTTCAGAACTAGTTTACATCAGGCTAACACACTGGAGTGAGTAGACACAAAATGAAATGGAAGAACCAGAATTTAGCCCAATGATGACAACCCCAAGAAACTCCATATTAATGGGAATTGCTGAGAATGCTCTTTTGGTTGGGTTTAGTTTTGAAATCTTCAAACACAGGTTGGTCTTGGACTTGCAACTTTTTCAGAAAGTTCTGCCTAAGAAACTTTGTAGAGATGCATAAAGTTTGATGGGTAGACAACACCCAAAATACATATTTTTAAAAATTGGATTTCCCTTCTTATGCCTTCCTTCCATTTTATCTGAGCTGCCCAAAGGGCTCCTGCAAAGAGGATCACATAATATCACACCAGTCACTGCAGAGCAAAATGCAAGTGGGGAAAAATTCATTTCTTTAGGGGGTGAAGTGAGCCTCACTCTTTAACTCCATTAACTGCTCTGTTTCTCCCAGGCATTCTGCAGGCAGCAAGAGAATAAAAAAGATTCATTTCACGTGGTGAAAAGATTCATTTCACGTGGTGAAAAGATTCATTTCACATGGTGAAAAGGACATTTTCGAAAAGATGCTTCTGAAAATGGGTGGCTTGAGGTACAGCAGGTACAGTAGCTGTAAAATTATTCTGCTATTTAGGTTGGAATTCTAGTATTTTACTGTATGCCTTGACACAGAGTTTTCTTGAATGTTTTCAGAGAAAATCTTATAGCTGGAGTATAATGAGCAAAAAGTAGAATGACCATTTTTTTGGTGTATGCTTTGGGATTTTTTTTAACCCTTGCTCTTAGTCCCATTTTTGGCTTGAGCATAGTCACTAGATGGAGGACAGATTGTGCACACACACACAAATACACACACTGAGAAACAAGAACTTGCTTTTGTAATATGTCATCTATCCAAATCCACTCTGCCTTTTCTTCAAATAAACAACATTATTAGCTTTACCCTTCACCCTTCAATTACCAAGCACATCATGAGTCTTGCAGCACTCCCTCTACTTCAGAGCAGCACAAAGCTCAAACAAACACAAACAAACAAACAAACAAAATACTTCCCTGGCTTTCCATGCACACTGATGATATAGAGCAGAGAGGAGACTGCAAACTAGGAAATATTACTCTTCAGTGTGGATTTTAGTTCTCTTCACCCTCATTTTGGGTTCTTGCATGGTTTTGAGAATTTTTTTGTAATGTAAAGGTGGTAAATTCTGACTGTGTGATTCCTTCCTGTTCAGCAAGTTTCACTTTACACATCTATCCTGTAGAGTTTTACTAAGGTGGATATCACTGACCTGAACAGAGATGGTGTGGATGGTCTTAGAAATGTGGCATGTTTGAGACCTACCACCAAAGTCACCTACATAGATAATATTCAGGTGTAGTTTCATGACAGTTCCTACCCACTTTTATGAACTCTAATGTCTGTGAAGTGCAGTGAACACCCTTCCTCACCAGCAGCACCTCCCAACTCTCCAGGAACTGCTGCAGGGATGTGTAGTGTGAGACTGTGCTTCTCCCTCAGGTAACACCTGTGACCATCTCTTTATCCAGTGTCCCTAGAGATACATTCAGTGGCTTTGGAGCTCCAGTGATTTACATGCTGAGTGCTCAGCTTTGAGCTGAGCATGTCATCCAGTGTCTCCCTGCAATTATGGGATAGATACTTCCCCACCTGGGCCTCACAGTATGAAACCTGCTCCCTTTTGGGGGATGACAAGAAACAACTTCACTGTATCCAACAGCATAACTTTTGTATTTGAAACCTCTTCACCTCTCTGAGCTTCTTTCAAACGCAGACTGAGCAGAATCTGTGCAGTGGCATATTGTCAGCTCTGCTAAGACCCTGGAGCATTCAATTGAGAAGATAAAAACACCTTATTCCCACCATGGTGCCCACCTGAACATCAGTCAGGCTGTTCAAATGCCATCCCAGTAAACCAAGCATGTGGTATGCTGAGTGAAACTACCACTGCCCAAATGGCACACTCAATGGCAGTGCAGAAAGTTGTAGGAAATGTGTAATAATATGACAATAGTAATAATAACAATAAAAATTTAAAAATCAAAAGAATGTGTAAGAAATTCACCAGGGAGAGAAGCATTTGACTGAGATCTGAAAAATTATGGCAGATTTCTCTGCAATGTGTTATCCAGTAGTTTATTAAATTACCCAAAGTAAAGGACTTCTTCTGACTAAGGGTGTTTCATCACCCAGAACATGTTCCCACATTCAACAACAGCTTTTGCTCAACTTCAACTGAATTCTCTTGCATCACCCTGGCTGTGGACACAACTGTAAAATCACTCCCTTCCCTAGTCAATATAAGGCAAAATATTTATTTTAATAGTGCTGGTTGTGCCAATTTCATTCATAATTGAATCAGTGGTTCATTTCTAGGTCTTTTCACTGACCACCCATTCATCACTTTTAACCACAGGGTTCAAAGAGCTGCTGGAAGGCATAATCTTTTCAAAACCCAGCACAAGCAGAGCGTCACACCCCGAGGGCCAGGCTGTCAACCATGCTCTGCCATCACAGCCCATCAGCCTCACCCAGGACCCTGCAGCAGGAAGGCCACTTCAGCAAAGATCTCTACAGCCACTGCCACCTTGGGGCATACTTTCAGTGACCATGGAAAATGCACTGGTTGAGTCCAAGACAGTCCAACCCAAGCTCATCCCACTGTCCTGGTGTCCCCTTAGAGCTGCTGATGATCCCAGGGGAGTAGAGCTTTTTGGGTCCTGTGGTCCTCACCAGTGTGTGGCTGCACATAATTCATCACATATGCACACTGAGCTCATGTTCTCTTTTTTTTTTTTCTGGTGAAGGTGACCAAGGGAGCTGTACCTACTTTCTTGCTCTACTGCACACTTACTTTCTTGTACTATTTCACAGCTCCTGTCCTGCAGACAAGCATTGCCACAGGGCACCAAAGCTCCCCCTTGCACAACAGTGCAGACACCACGGTGCACGGAGTGATTTTCAATACTTCACACATGTCACAAGAGATCTGCAAAAGATTTGAAGCTAAGAGTTTTAGACCAGAGATGCATCTCAAGGGTGTCTTGCAGCAAGGAGTTCCCATGCACAGCAGTACAAAGAGAAGCCAACTCCCTTCCTCAAATAACTGCTTTGTGCAGGTAATGAAAGCTAAAGCTCAAAGAGTCCGTGATTTGGAGCAAACACCAAAGACACCAGACTCCAGTCCCTGTAAGCCCCAGTCCCAGCAGGCAGTCAGGCTGATACCTACCCAGTTTGCTATGCTTGGACAGCTTGGTAACATTTTCTTTTGGAGTACCATCTTTTATGTCTTCATATTCTGTAAATTTTTATACTTCCCCTTCCAAGCAGAATGTTTCACTCTGATGCCTCTCATGCTTCTGTCCTTCCCATCTTCATTCAATTCAAAAGAACCATTTTTTTCAGCCAGTTCTATACCCCTCTCTGTTGAAACCATGGGTGGTCACTTCCAAAATGCCTAAAGTGATCAATATTCAATTTGAACAGCTTAATTCTCAAATTTACTTCCAATTTTATATGCACATTTGGTACACATCTCCAATATCTGCAAAATTATACTGTTAACTGGGCAAACAGCTGATGGAGAAGTTGGATTACCACCACAGTTCAAATTATGACAAGAAGAGAAATACAGTTTTCCACAACAATAAAAATTTCAGAGTGACCAGATCCCGGTCTCCTTTTTCAGTTTCACATATTGCAAGTATTTTGATCAACTTTCCACTCTGTCCTCCAGCCACTCCTGCACTTCAGATCAACCGATTGTTTCATGGATCTGAGCTCTTTTGATCCATTAGGAATTTGTTCAGCATCTGTTCCTACAGCCAGTTGGAGCAATTTTTTGATTTTGCAAAAGGAGAACATAAATCAAGTGGTAAATTTGTGATTTTCATGCAAATCACAGAGAGGTCAGTGAGCTACTGGCTCAGCTACACCATCCATTCCTCTGACCAGCAGTCTGAGACCTTTTTCCCTGGAGAACTATACTCGGAAATCTTTAGATAATCTTGGTCTCAGAAGAGGATCTTGAGCTGGGCAATATTTGTTCTGGTTGAGAAAGTAAATATTCTATTGTAGATTCTTAGATGGAAAAAATATCTCGTAAGAATGAGCAGAAGGATGGGTATGATTTCCACTTTGATGACATATTGATCAAGAAAAGAAATAATTATATAACTCCTCTAAAATATTATACAAATGGAGAAAATTATTCTATCTAAAAGCCAGAAATGTGTGTCTCGGAAAAAATCCAGATGCACCAAATGTCTACTTTTAAACTCAGTGACTAGTGGAAAGAAAGCTGCAGTGATTAGTTACAGCAGTTTTAAATAAATATAAACTAGGAATGGCTCTGACTGGATCTGGGCAAACTGACCTCCAGAGCTGAGAAGTGACCCTCAGATTTTAGGAGGATGTGGAAGGGAGAGACCTGCTTGGAAAAGCAGAGCCTGAGGAATGTTCCATGATGTGATTTCCAGAGAACTCTTAGGGAATCTTGCTACTGTTCCAAAAAGTGCAAACACCTCTGATGTCTTGCTGTGTGAAAATTTCCCATGGGAAAATTTGGAGCAATAATCTATGTAGCGGATAATCCAGCACCAGATAACAACCTCTGGCAGTGTGGAAACAGGGAGTAGTGATGGTGAGGAACAGGCACCCAAACCCCTCATGCAGTGTCCTGACTCCTGTCTTGTCCACGTGGGTTTGTGTGCAAGAGCCATGAAATGCTCACTCTTTTAATGAACAATTTCAAAGTGTCTGTGTGATGTGCTGTCAGCTCACACCTCACTTACAGAGCACCTCAGCCACTGCTGCACCCACCTGCCCAGACGTCTGAAATGCCCATTGCCCCATTCCCCTGCTGCCCTCAGATCTCATTCTGTTGATATCTGGGCACATTTGCACCTGTGGGTGCTACTGCCAAGCATAAACCCGAGCTGTGACACTGATCAAACTAAACCCTCTTTTCTCCTCTTTGGTAAAGGTATTGTGAATACAAGCCCTGAACTAAATGCAACAAATTCTCAGGAATTGGAAATGTAGATGTCATGTAAGACTCAAGGTTTGGGCCAGGTCTGTTGCTGAAGGTTTTGCACAAGCTGTGTTTTATCAGATCAGAATGGCACATGCTAATGAACACAGTGGCACAAATGGCATTGAAGTATTGCCTGTGCATTGCATAGTAATTGTCAGACAAAGGATGGCAACAAAGCAGAGACTCACATAAAATTAGATTAAAAACTTTAATTCTTGGTGCATCATGCACAGTGTTTCCATGGATCTGTAATTGCCCAGGGAGAGAATTTGCAGTGGGAAGCAGAGGCTTTCTCTGAATTTGCAGCAAGCAGTTCACTGCTGCTCAGGCTGCAAACACAAGCTATGGACAGCTGACATCTTCTGAGTGTACATCATCCCCAACTCTGATTTACGTCTGAAGCTTAAGAAGGATTTATCTTCAGAGCCAGCTCAAGGAGTATGATGTGAAAGGGGAATGAATAAAGCAAGAAAGCCATAAATTTCTCTTCCAATACAAAATCCTGGACACTGAGTAACCATGCAGAGCCAAGAACTGAGTGGAGCACATCAGTGTGAATGCTGTCATCTATGTTAAAAACGTTCTCAAAATTCCTCATTAACATTCCTTGCTAATTCCTTGCTGGGGGGAGCAGGTGTTTATATCTCATGAAAGCATATTAATTTTTAGGTAATTTACTGTTTTAAATCACTTCCTCACTCAGCCTCCAAATAGAGAAGCAAGTTAGGATCTGGGGAGAGAGATGCTCTCTCTTTGACCAGACTCACTGCACAGAATACCTGGAGCTAATTATGCTTTCTGCTGGCATAAAGGGGATCAAACTTGGCAAATTGTTTTAAATGTCCAGTGTGATTACTGGCAACAGAAAGGTCCTGAAAGAAACTTTTTTTTTTTTTTTTTACACTGAATAACACAGACAAACTGGCAAAAATGGCTGGATAAAAATCTAGGCTACATAATGCTGGTTTAATTATATTTTCTGTTTAGGTCTCATCTCCTAGTGATAAGTTCTTACTAATTCACACTTGTCCCAGATTTCTTCCCCCTGTGCTTCTGTAGTGTATTAAAAAGGCATTCTGCTGACAGACCTTTGTAAATTTTAGTGAAAAAAAGTGAAGAATTGTCACTGATAGTAGGCCTATGGCCACAGATGTAAAAAACTTATCCAGTCCCTCTGCAAAGTGTTGTCTACTAGTAGAAAGGAAGCACACAGGAAAGCAACAAGGATGTTGAACCTACAGAAACTCTAAATGAATAATCTTTAAAATTTCATTCCTTCCCTGCAGGACAGAGAAGGTAATAAACAAGGAAAACCCAGTTAAGGGGTAGAACACTCCTGATGTCCATGCACTGGTGATGCAGGAAGTACAAACTTCAACAGAAAATGCCAAAAGGCAGCACATTTCCTGGATGTGATCCACTATTAGGAAGTACAAACTTCAACAGAAAATGCCAAAAGGCAGCACATTTCCTGGATGTGATCCACTATTAAACTCACATTACTTAAGTTAAACAGGAGCACAGAGATTTATTTAGGCAGAATAAGAATTCTTGTAAACATAAATAATAACAAAGAAGAAAAATAAATTCACCTGGAAGACAACAGAAGTAGAAAAACAAAGGAAGAGCTTATGCTAGAGCCAGGCCTAAGCCCAAAACCTGTTCTGCCTCCAGCCCCAAGAACACTGATACACAGCTGAACTCTGTAAAATCCTGGTCAGGTACATTTCAAGCCTTTGTGCTATTGAAAATAACAATTTACAAGCCCTCTGAAAACAAGATGTGAAAGGACAGCAACTGTAAACTGTAAAAGCTGAGTGCAAACTATACCAACATACACAAGCTGGATGCAAGTACTCAGTCTATTCAGCTCTTCTTTATAGTTATTTAAAAACATATTTTTTTATATTAGTGCTGATTAACTAGAACTCAGCAATCTATCACCTATTACCAGTGTGATGAACCAAGGCAATGGGAAACAACAGATTAACAGCTTAAAGTTAAAAAACCCATTAAGTCACAAATAGATGCTCTTTCTATTGCCCATGGCCACGTTCTGCAGCAACATTAATGTGTCTCCAGAGAATAAATAGGGCCATATAATGGCAATTATTGTCATGGGCTCATTGCAGACATGACCTCACCCTCAGGACTTGGAATCTGCCCCTGACTGGGCTGGAGCTCCGGAGGAATTTTAATGATGGGGTATGAGGTCAGGCTGTGATATCTCTTTTGCATAATAGAAACCCATCTCAGTGGGGCTGACTGAGGGTGATTGCTATCTGAGCTCCCCTCAGGGTCTCCAGGGAATGGGTTGGATCAACAGGTAGCTGAACTTTCACATCCAGTGCTTTAGTTACTATAAGTGCCCTGACAGAAATACTAAAAATTTTCTGTGGTGCAGTCTCAAATTTGAACACTTGAGAAACCTCTGGTTTGGAGTAACGCTTTCCTCATGGATCTGGAACAGCCTTTGCCTACTGTACCCCAAATAACAGACAAGGCCATCTTGTGCTCTCAGCTTTTACCCATCTGTAATTCTGTGTTACCTGAAAGGGACACTAACTTTACCCAGGATCCCAGAAAGGCATTCAGCAGTGCCCAGGAAACTGGAGGAAAATGTGACCTGGCAGTGACCTGTTAAACTCCAGACTGCTCACACCTTCACCTGCTGGGAGCTAACAAGCTCGGTGGGAAGATATACCTGCTGTAATGCACAACCATTCTCAGCTAACAGACATCTCCCAATTACTCTGCAGAAAGTTAATTCCAGCTCCCACTTGGCACCAAGTCTAAGCATCCCCAGGACCCAGTTTAAATGGTGAATGAAGCCTTCGTTTTGTCAGCCTCTGCCATAACAGTCCATTAACCTCAGTGAATTACCTTGCAGTCCCCATCCATCAGTGTCTGTCTACCTGATGAAATGAAGAGTTATTTCTTGGGTCTGTCACTATGTGCCAGCTCAACAGCTAAAGCATTTATTCAATATGATTAATCCATTATATCCTAACTGTGGTATCTGCCCTGTCAACCTGAAGACGTGGCCAGAAAAGTTCCCAGGAACATCAGAGACAATAGCAACAGGACTGACAAATCCCATGTGCATATGTCATGCCAGGGCCATCCAGGAAAGCATAAATTCTCTCCACTCCCACACTGGTGTTGGAACACTGCTTCATTTGAGGAAATCAAATTTCAACAGGAGGCAGAAAGGGCAGGAACAACTCAAGGGGCAGCAAAGAAGCATTTCACAAATAGTTCCCAGTGCCTAAGAGAACTGAAAGGATGTCTGGTAAGAAAGTTGCTTTCAGGGTGAAGATAAGGGTGTTCAGATCCCATGATGAGCATCAATACCCAGAAGTGCCACTCCTCCCACCTGGTGAAATGTCTGGGATCTCCCAGATCTGTACCATCACTTTGGTGTTTAGGCTTGCTACACCCGAATTCCTCCTCACAGCCTGCAGGGTTGCAGGATCCCCAGTTATGACAGCACTGACCAAATGGAGTAAGTCAGTCACAACTGACTGGTACCTTCCATTGCATCTTATCTCCATCCAGCACTGCAGAACACAGCTAGCTACTGCCTTTATTGCTTTTATTCCTTCACTGTGGTCTAGTCCTTAAACCTGGTTCCTCTGACCTGAAAGAATCTGAAATACTGCAATATCTGAAATACTGCTAACAAGGAGCCAGCTGTGGACCAAGTCCAACAGCACTGGTGACAGAAGAAAGCACTTAGCACAGAGCATATATACCAGGGTGATTTACACAGAAGCATAGGCAGGTTCTCACTATTCATTACTGAACATTTACTGGGCTTGTTTCAATTACAAGGCTTAGTGGCATGAACTTCAGATGTACGATGCTAAGTATGCTTCTAAGGTCATGGGCAGTAATTGAAAGACGACTTTGATACTCACATTAAAAACTACTGCTAATAGGGAACAGCTCTGAAATCAGCCCAGCATGATGCCTTTCAGTCCTGGTAATAATGAATATCCAAGTAACTCATAACAGTCTACTCAATGGAAACAAAACATAATTTGGCTGTTCATTTGCTTTTGTTCATCTTTTGTTGGGGGAAAGGGAGGGGAGACAAGTCCTGTGGCAATGGCATTGAGCAGCCCATCTCCGTTCTGAATCTGCTGAGATTAAATATATCCTTTCAACAACAAAGGCTGAACTCTGATCAAAGCCCCACCAGCAGCATGCCCTACAGTGGGATACACCAGATCCTAATTCCTGTGAGTGCCCGAGGGGATGTGTCTCCCATCAGTCAAGTAAGACAAGGACAGGACAGGAGAGAGCACTGTAATTTTCAGTTCAGCCCAACAAACCCTGCAGCCTCTTGGCTTGCAGTAACCTGGAATGCATCCTGCAAACAATTAGCAAGATGGCTTTTCCAAGCCCGTCAACACCACATGACTCTTCTTTGATATTGTTTTGTTCCTATTCCCCTCCCTCCCAAGAGCTTTTTCAGGAACCCCACACACACGCTGCTGGGAGTACAATTACAGGACAGCGTGTTCAAGTCAAAATTCATTCAGCATGTTTCTCCTTTTTATGCAAGGGCCTCTGTACCTCTTCTGCCTGCACCCAGTGTGAGTGCAGTTGTGTGAGATACTTGGGCAAGCAATTACCCATCATGTGCCAATAAAGGCTTGTTTTGTCAAGCAAATATATGTGTGCAAAAATGTACAGTCCAGTGTTGTAATTGTCTAAAATACCATTGTGGCACGACAATGAGTTATAACATGCAAAGGATAGCTTGTCTCTAAGTAATTACTTGTGTCCTGCACAGACCCTCCCAGAAGCTCCTCTCCAGCTGTACTGTGTTTATGTAGGACAAACATTGATGTTAGCAGACTGAATGAAAAAAAAGTATTTTCTGTACTTACAATTCAGATTGCAGAACTTCTGTTTTGGCCCAATTACAGCTTTTTCCAGGATGAAAAGGGGATCAGCACCAGCCACTCACAGGCAGGCAGAGTTTAGCCGTTGGGAAGCGTGTCATTTCCACTCTCACCTTGCTGCCTTGTCCTTTGCTCCTTCTTCTGCACTCAGCAGAAGCAAATCTCTCCCAGCCTTCTGTGTTAGCTAAAGGACCATGCTACTGTCAGCAGCCTACCAAGAGTTTCTGATGAGAAATTACCTCCCAAGTAAGGGCAAATCACTCACAGATAATGTGTCTGAAAATGGCAGGTTTGTCTCATCTGTCCTCTGTCAATCAGGAGAGGGGGATCCTGCTGCCAAGCTCTTCTTCTTATGGTAACTGCATGGAAAAAGCAGGTAAAAACTAGGGATAGACCCCAGAATCATCAAACATCTCAGCAGCACCTACTTCCCTACTGCTGGGGGTGAGGGTACAAGAAACAACAGCACAGTACAAGGACTCTGGGCAGGTGAGGTCCCACTTACTGCCCCAGAAGGAAATATGGCTTCAAATCTAGGCTGAGACAGGGACAATGGTCTATGTATTGTTGATCAAAGTTTCATCTCATCTCTTTCTCTCTTCCAAAGACGGAATCAGGGCTCTAGGTGTCTGTGCAAGTTACCATAAGTATGTGGTTTTGGGAAATTGATAACTATTAATCTAAATGTTTCCAAGTCAAAATTCTCTGTCACACTTTTAAATACTTCAGGAAGATGGAACCACCCACTCTAAGTCTGTAGTTTTATTCTGTATATGTGGTCTAGAAATAAACTGAGAATTTCCTTTTCTATTTTTAGGAGTGCAATTATTTTAAGAAACTTAAAGTTGGTGGAGAGGTGCATTTCCATGCCTGTTGTACAATCACATCTGAAAGAGCAAACATTAAAACAAATATACTATCTCCTAACTGTCCATGAGCACTGAAATATAACCAACCAAGTAATCGATACTATCAAATCAATAGTAGAATTGTAGAATCCTAGAATCATTCCGATTGGAAAAGACCTCTAAGATCATCAAGTCCAACAGTTAACTCGGCAGTGACAAGTTCACCACTAAACCATGTCCCCACGTGCCACATCTACACATTATTTAAATACTTCCAGGGATGGTGACTCAATAGCTTCTCTGAGCATGAAGAGAGTAACAATGTACCCCTGAGCTTTCCTCACTCTCAGCTCCCTCAGCTGCTCCCAATCAGACTTGTTCTCCAGACCCTTCATCAGCTTCCTTGCCCTTTTTTAGGAATGCAAATCACTTAAATATTCCTTATTTAGCAACTGGACTTAGCTGCTCTGTAAATTTCCACTGAAATCCGTAATACATAAAAATCTATGTGCTTTTTCAAACAGGGATGTAGTTACCTGCAGAGCTACACTGCACGGAAGAATGTGCATGGGCATGGATATGGTCTTTCATTTTCTGTGATCCTGTGTTTATCTGTAGGTCTGTGTAGTCCTTTTGTGCCTGGCAGCTGCCTGATAAATTGCATGGCCACTGCAAAAAGAGATAAACCCAGCGGCAGCAGTTTGCTGATAACATCAGTGTTCAATTTAAGGCAAATGCTAAATCACGGAAATCAACATTTCATGCAGAGATCAGAGATTACTGGGTTTCAGAAGCTAACAAGCAGTGTGACTTTGCCCTGAAATACAGGAAATCGTAGTTCAACTTTCCATACAAGCATAATAGTGAAAAGATTCAGATTTGGCAAAGCACTTCTGAGAATTTGGGGGCAGAAAGAAAACTTCTTCTGGCTTTTAAAAATTGGGTTTAGTAGCAGCAGCTATAATAATATTTCACATATTTTCTTTTCAAATAGCTCTTTCCAGTAGCTCTTTTAAAGGTGAGATTTTTTTGTATTCAATAAATACAATCTCAAATTGGGAGCCCACAACAAATGGCATATTTGTGATCTCTGACTGTGTAATAGTTGTTCTCAGGTTCATATTTCCTTTGTGAGATTCATGATTATGAGCTAAAAAAATGACTTTATGTGCATGATTTGTAATCAGTGGTTAGAAGCAAACAATTCCACAGTTACCTCGTTCCGCCAAATACTCTTATAGGGGAAATGTAAGTGGCTGTAATTCAGTCAAGGCAAATCCAAGGCTGTAGCCAAGCAGAATCCTCTCTGCATTTCTTCTAAACTAACAGCCCCATCTGGGTATATATTTTTAGTTTTCAATACAACAATTCCCAGTAATACCATGAAGAGATGAGATCAATTACTTTCTTAACTAGGCAAAGCTTAGGAAACAGCCTAACTGCTCATATTTTCTTACAGTTTGTTTGTCTGTTGGTTGTTGACAGCATAAACTGTAGTCCCAGGCAGAAATACTAGCCCCACCTGATCTCAAAGAAATTTCATTCTGTTTCAAGAAAAAATAGGATTTCAGCTTCATTGATTCTCTTGGATTCATACTGCCTAATTGTCTTGAAAAATGAAAGTTTCATATCACGACTCCTAGTGCAAATCAATAAGGAAAATGTTTTTGTGAATGTTAGTCCTACAGAATTATCTGTCATCTGAAATGTCTTTTTCTCTTCCATTTCAGCAGAAAGTTCTTGTATTTTTTTCCCTATACTCTTTGACTTTATGAAGATCTTGGCTGTTTCCCAAGATTTCTAAGCACTAATGTTTCCACTTCTAAAAGATACCAGCTGGTTTATGTTTTTTCTACCCAACCCTTCACACCATCATCAGTCTAAATCCTTGGCTTTACAAGCTCTAGCTGTGTCTGATAGCCATATAAATGCAAAGGAGGGCATAATTCTGAAGAGTTCATACTCACATAAAAGCAATTTTCTTAAGGAAAAGAAAGTAATGCAAAGATTAATATCAAGATATTCCCAAACTTGGCTTCTTAAGGTGTAACTGTCAGTGTCAGGAATGAGTATCACACAGATCAAAGGATGTATCCCACTTCAGCTGGGGACCATGTTCAACCAGCCCAACCTAAACACCAAAACATCTGGGACTGCTGTTCCCTATGGCTTAGATATGCTTGATGGCCTGGAACTAAGCTCTAGGCATTGACTTAAAGGCCATCTCCACTTTGCCCAAACCAGGCAGACAGTGGCTGCAGTAGAAAAAGGTCTTCATCACCTTGTATTCTGCCTAATCATTGCCTAGCAATTGATTTTACTCCAGTTCTGAATAATTTCTGTACCCCAGTGCGTGCTCCTCAAGAAGGGAAGCAGATTGGGAGGGTTTGCTGTCTTCCCATTCAGTGCCCTACCCCTGTGTACTCACAGGAAATGTGAGGAGTACAACTTTAGGATGAATCCTTCTTTAGGCTGACTATTGAAGGGCCAAAGGGAGAAGTAAAAGAACCATTTACCAGAAGAAAGAGTCCACCTACCAATTACTGTTGAACTGCTCTTAATCCCTAAAATCCTGTAGGAGCAGGATCTTCACTGGGCTAAAAAGCTGATATGGCTCCTACCTAGGGATTTGGGCACTAGGACAGGCAGTTGGCTGTCAGGTGGCAGTAAAACTTGTAATGCTCAGGAGCACCATTGTTTTCCTAGGAGCTGTATTTCTTCAGTTAGTGATGCATCCTCACCTGGTGCTGTCCAAGCACTGGTTAGCACCATACCTATGTACACGGGGAAGTTTCAAATCCATACAGACCATTCCAGAGCACAGTGTCATTAATCAACTATGTTTTCAACAGAGGTCTCAATATTGCGCAAAACTCATAGTTTGCTAAGTGAAACCAGAGGGCTGTTCTTTTCCTCCAGCAATCATTCCCCTTGCAAAATCCAGAACTATTCCATTTAAGTGTTCACAGTTTGCTGAGGGAAAGAACTCTTCTTTTTTATTCTTAGTATGTGGCAACCAAAACCAAATAAAATTTTTCCTGAGCGCTGGACAATGCACAACATCTCTCCAAAGTAAGAAATAGTTGCTTGGTGTCTGACTAAAACCAGCTCACAAAAATGCATCCAGTTTCCTAAAACAATCACTGAAATATGCCCATGGATTCAGGCCTGGAGGCTACAGACAGAACTTAGTTTAGATGGAAAACTTAGGTCTTCTGTCAAATCCTCCTTGAGAAATAGGGCTGAAAGAAGAAAAGAAGGACAAATCCTGAAGGATGGATGGATGGATAGATGGATGGATGGATGGATGGATGGATGGATGGATGGATGGATGGAGAGCTCTCCTTCTTTCCTTTCATCAGGCTCCCTGTAATTCAGAGTCCATGTCAGTTTATGTGAACACAGTCTGCTCTGGGGATGCAGAGCTTTGCTGCTGCTGCTGCTGCTGTGGTTTTCATTTTATAAGTTTGTGTTGAGAAGTGAGAAACCAGATTGTTGCCATCAAGGTCTCTGGAATCCAGTACCAGGTTTAGCCCTGGATTTAAATGCATCTGATAATTCCCTGATCTTCGGTAGCACAGGAGAATAAATCAGCTTTTAATGTGAGCAGTGACTGGGGCATCCTGACAAACCAGTGCCCTACCAGAAGGGTTTGCAAGGTTTCCTTATCTTCATCTGTCCAATAGGAGAGCTGCAGCAGCTTTCTACAGGCTCAGATGTCTTTCTCAGTGCAAGGACCTATCACGACTCCTCATTTACTTTACTTTTTCAGAGAGAAGATTGTTTTAATATATTGATTTAATATAGATTGTTTTTAATATTTTGTTAATCAAGTTAATACTCTTTGCATTATTATGAAGACAGCAAGATTTTTGTACTTTAACTACATAGTTGACTCTTGCAAGGCCATTGGCAACAGCAGCCAATTATGCCATACACATTATGGCAAATATAATTCCCTTCCTCCCAGAAAACAACCATGTGGTTAGATGCCAGCTCTTTGCCTGGGCATGCACAGTGGAGAGCTTAGCCTCTGTTTAGAGGTTGTGATAGGCAGGGGATAAGGAACTGTTGATTATATCCTTGACATCTGCCCTGGTTCTGAAGATAAGATTTGGTGTGGACTCATTGAGTGATCTGGTTGAGCCTCAGAGTCAGTAATATGCTGGCTAATGATTTCTGCCTTGCAGACCTTTTCATCAGTCCCAGAGCGAGTGGGAGAAGCTATAATAAAAGATCAAAATCTTTTGTTCCAAAAACTATTCTCTACTCTTCTTTTGTGCCTATATATCAAGTGCTACAGCTTTGGCCTCTCACTGGGCCCTTCCCACAGTGACTCATTAAACCTCGGAACCTCTAAAAAAAGAGACTCAAATCCCATCCCAGCTAGGCAATATCATCACATCAGATCAAATTTGACCCACTATTCCGACTATTCCAAAAAGACTGTTGCTAATTTCTCCTCCATCCTAGAGGCAGAGTCTGAACAACTGATTAAATCTCTGTAATTTACATAACCAGGACCTGTATGCAAAATTTTATCCATCTATTTGTACCACTCAGTGACAATATGAAAATTGTGTGAGAACTCCCAAACTCAGCAGGTGTCAGCAGCTGCAATCCAGGCTGGCTCTTGAACAGATCTTGAACAGACTATGGCACAAAGTGGGTGAATAGCATGAACTCTGTTTAATCTCTTCTGTTATATCCACCTCTTCAAAAACCTTCTTCTACTACCCAACAAGGGCAATTTTCCAAGTGGGTATTATTATTATATTACCTGTTTCACTGTTATTGCTATGAAGGTGTCACCCACCAAAGAAGTGACTGCTCCAGCCTTTGAATTAATCATAAAATCACCGAATGGCTTGGATTGGAAGGGATCTGAAAGAGCATCTAATTCCAAATCCCTGCTGTGGGCAGGAATGCCTCCCACTAGACCAGGTTGCTCAAAGCCACACACAATCTGGCCTTGAACACTTCCAGGGATGGCTCAGCTTGCAGCAAGAAACAAGGCTGTTCTTTGAATAACCCCTTGATGATTTCCTCTTCTCACAGAAGGAGGATATTTGGTGCAGGTTCTCCACTACACTCAGGAGAATGGATGAGAAGAGGAAGCCCTAACTCACAGTAACACAGCTCAATGTAGCCTACTCCAGGCCAAAGCACAGGGTGCCCAGGCACAGCAGGTGTTCTGCATGGCTCAGGAGCCATTGCCTCTGGATAGGACTGAGAAGCAGGAGAGAGGGTGATGGTGGTGACTGACACAGACCAAGTCCTGACAGGAAATGTTCCGGTGACAGCAGAAACAGCAGAAGTGACCTTCCTCCTGCTGAGCCCCGACATGGTGGTTTGGGATGGCAGCTCACTCAAACTCGTGTTGTCCTGCCCTGACCTCACAGCCTCTCTGTTACTCAGTACAGAGGCTGGCTTCAGGTTTTGCTTCTCTACCCTGGCCCAGTCTTCAAGCTCACACAGCCCCAGGGCAAGATTTTAGCTCTGCTTTGCCATCTGCTAAAGCACAGAAACTGTCTGTGGAACGGGAGTGCCTGCAGGATAAAAGGGATGGCTGCAGGTCTCACCATGTTCTTCACTTGTCATAAACTAAGCAAGAGACCTTAGGTACATGTAATGTCCTTATTGCTGTGTCCCCTTAAGTATGGGTAACTCACCATTCATGGGAGAACAGGGAAATAACATTTTTGCAGAAGGTCATTTGTTTTATCTTGTTTCAGATGCTTGAGGACTTGTTTTGTTTTTCCTATCCTCTTTATGAGATGAAGATTGCAAAACCCTGGTAATGTGAAATTCACTAATGAAAGTGCCACTGGCACGCAATTTACTCAGAGCTCTGCTGCTTCAGAGTTTGGAGATTAACTCTGAATAACCAGCATATGTGACTCAGTCCTTCTCAAATATAGTGTATCCTCATTAAGGAGGATGAAAATCATGAAAATCATGAAAAGGACAATCTAAATAATGAGGATTAAAATAATGGAAATCATAAAAATCATACTCTAAATAAAACATTGACAATTCTATTTTTTTAAGATACCTTTTGGTTATTTGAATTTTGCCATTTGTTTTTTGAGGCTTATGAGTTTGCTAATGCCATTTATGAAGATGATGTATAAAGATTTCAAAAGAAGGAACTGAAATATTTAGCTGAGAAAGAGAGTGCAAGTCTCCTACTAAAGGAAATTAGTGAGAATTAAGCTCTTTGTTGACCCTTAAGTTATCCTCTTGCAATATCTGGAAAAGCACAGTTTGGTTTTATCCTTAGAACAACTGAACTATGGCTCCCAACTCATTGCTTGAATGTGGACTTTAAGCAAAACATTAAACACATGGGACTGATAATAGAAACTAGCGATAAAAATGGAACTTGAACTGTTGCCTTATCCCACAGTAGAGAACTATGTTTAAAATGACCTCATCTTCAAAATCAGCCTGGCTGTAAGCCTCTGAACCTCACAGTCAGGTTCAGCTGGGGCAAGCAGTGGGGCTGTTCACTTTTTTACTACATTCTGCCTTTTCTGAATGTGTGACAGCACGTAAATGGGGACATTTCCTCAGCAGCTTTAAAACACTGTGTGCTGACTGGTTGCCATGGCAAGCCAGCACATTCAGGTAGCAGGCAGGAAACAGGGACCTGCTTGTCCAACAGTAGCAGCTGGGGAGGGCCCTGTGCATGCAGCAGTGTGGGGATTTTGTAACTTCTGACCTCAGATATGGTCAAGCTGGCTGGGCCTTTGCATCCAGCTGCTTCCTTTTAGTAGCTTCATTTCAGACAGAAGAATCAAGGGTAAATGATTCACTGTTTCCAGACCAGGAGATCAGAACGGAGGTTTGAACAACCATGAGATGTTTTTACCATTAGTGGTAAAATGCCACATCTTGCTTCCCTGTTTCTCTTGCACCCATCCCATATATCACAGCCTCCTTGGCTGTGCCACTGAAAGTGAGTCTGCACTGTAACAAAATCACTGGGATAATCAGGGTTCAACTCCTTTGGAGGGCTGTTTGAATTATGGGAGGGATAACCAATATCGGCATCTAAAAACTTAACTCTAACAGGGAGCCCAAAACAGGATATCATGCTCTGAATGCAATCTCACAAGTGATGAACAGAGAACAGGTTCACAGGGTAATTCAGGCTGGAAAGGACTTGGGGAGGTCATCTAGTCCAGCCACCTGCTCAAAGCTGGGTCAGTGGCCACTTCTCTGAACTTTCTGGCACAGCCCAGGATGCAGCCAGCTGCCTTCACTGTGAGGGTACACTGCTGACTCACGCTCATCTCACCCCCCCTCAGATGCCTCTGAGCTAGGCAGCCTTTGAAGATAATGACAGAAATAGGTGTCTGACCCATTTCAGACATCTGCTTCAGCAGGAGATGAATCACACTCCAGCAGTGCCTGGTTCCCTCCACTGACTACAAAGAGACACCAGGGTGATTAGCTCTGATATAAACATCCATACCGGTGGTATTTGCTTTCATCCAGATTAATCCTGCCTCATAAATTTTGCTGCATCTCCAGATTTTGCTGCCAAATGTCACACATTTGTGTGTGTGTGTGTGTGTCACATGCACTTGCAGGGCTCCTTTGAATGTGAAGAGAGTATAATTAAGAAGGATATATATTCACAACAATGCACCAAACTGGAGGTACTTGAAAGAACTGATTCACATTTCATGGCAGATATTCTAGCAAATATCAACCCTAGTGGTTTCTGAATGTTAGATTGCTTTAAACATATACCAGAGATTTTATTTTTAATACTAAGTAGCATGAAGATATCTTTCTCTTTCTTCTTCTATTTTAGTAATATCAGTTTGATTTTCTAAGGCAAAATATAAAATTTGCTTTGAAGCAGTCAAGAGCATCAAATTCTGCATGCAACTCACACTGAGATCATCCTTAATTCTCTTTTTTCTCTATAAGAGTTTCAGAAAGGAGCATGAAGTCAGCAAATCTGACTGACTTTAGCTCCTGGTGGAAAGGTCAGGTAAAGTTCAACTCCTTTATAACAGAGGAGCAGTTCAGGAGGTCTTTAATAGTTTGTCCTGTAGACTAGCACCGTCCTCATCTTTCAGTGAACATAATGGTTAAAAATTACATTAAACCTCCCCTTTTTGAGCAACTGCTCTCCTTTTGACCTCCCTGTAACCCTGAATATTATGGCCTGCTATCCAGTTTGAATTACAGATGAGTGTTGTACTTTTTAGATGCAAGTTAAATAATCTGCCACTTTCTTCTGACTGAAGATAGACACTGTCTCTGCAGAAAAATCCAGGCAGATAAGGCAGAAAGCATCACATCCCATTCCCAGAAACCAGCCTGGACAAACGAAGTACGTATTCTTTTAATAAGTATGTTTTGAAATGTTGAGAAATCATTGATCTTAATCTTAAAAGCTGCCTTTAGCGTCCTTTCATGTACTTTGTAGCAGCTTCCTCAAAAGTCCACCACAAGCCTTCCCAGTTAGGACAATCTCACATCATCTCCAAGCAACTGACCATGTGCATACAAAACAGAGAAAGGGTTGTTCATGCTGGTCAGAGCAGATAGGAAAAAACAGAGAGAAGACAGGGCTCCTCCAAAGTCACTTTGAATAATGAGATTGATCAGCCTCTGCAATTCTTTCTCCATGAAAATTGTGGATATCCAGCTGCTTGACTCCAATTGCACTTAGACTACTGTGTCAGCAGAGGATGGTCTAAACATTCAATCTAATGCAAGGGGGTTTTCATATCTGTTCCTTGGGTCTTAGCATAGCATTGCCAAGCATTCCTTCAATGATGAAGTTTTCTATGGAAATATCTTTCATACAGATCCCTGGAGAAATTCTAGGGGATCCTTGGAGCAAGTGCTTTCATAATGGAGAAAGAAGTATAACCAAAGAAGAATCTGGCCCATCATGCTAGGAGGTGTCTGAAGTAGAAACTGGCGTTCTCCATTTGGTTCCATCTCTTTATTTATGCCTTTCTGCATTCTAATGTTCCTCAAGTTCAGAAGCCAGCAGACAACTCCTCTCTTAGCATCCTGTTTCTCTGCTAGTTTAAATTTTGGCATTGCGTGTAACGCTAACCACACTGGAATTTATACCAGGCCTGGGAGGACAAAGATCTTTGCTCCTGGAGAGATATGCCTGAGCTCAGAAACACTGTGAGATGTGTCCCAAACAGCAGTGCAAACCCTGCTCTGTCAGGGACAGGAAACAGGCATTACAGATAAACAACAATGGGGAGGTTTAGATTGTATATTAGGGAAAATTTCTTCATGGATAGGGTAGTCAAGCATTGGAGCATGCTCTGCCCAGGGAAGTGGTAAAATTGCTGTCCCTGGAAGTGTTCAAAAAGTGTGTGGATGTGGTGTGTAGGGATGTGGCTTAGGTCCAAGGTTTAGGACCTGGCAGCGTTAGGTTAATGGTTAATGAGATTAAATCCTTTTTATATTTATTTATAAGAGAGCTAAAAGTGAATTCATGTTCAGGATGCACATGACATAGTTATTAAAAATAACCCTGGATTTATTAGTAGTAGTTCTAGCTGAGGATATCCCTCTCTGAACGCAATCTCTTGTCCACCAGTTTCATAGATGAATATAACATACCCAGATCTCCAGAGAGTATTTCAAAGAATGCATACACCTCAGACATGCCTTACCTAAGTTAAACTCAGACCATATACTCCAGAAACATTACCAGCACTTTGGATGATGTTTTTTATCTGACTGTTGAGGTATTACCAAAATTATAACAGAAAAAACCCTATTTTGAAGCAAAAATGCCACCACTGAGACTAGCAACATAGCCTAGACTTTATTGTTTTAAACACGTGTCTCATATTTTGGTCAGAAAGAGTAAGATGCAGCAGATGTTCAGTGCAAAAGGATCATTTTCTAGTCAGGAAGTTGGAGATTTAATAATAAATGTGGCCTGAGGATTCAAGTTTACAGTCTGATCTTATGGGAGCTTCTGAGCACTCAGTGTCTTTGAAACAAGTCTGCAGAATCTGTGAGAGATGTTAAATGAGTTCCTCAGGGCCGGGCAAAGGCCAAGGCTCTGAGTGAAGCACTCCTGCCCAGGAGATGGCTCAGACACCCCTGCAGAAAGCAGCAAGCTCATTGTGGACACTCCAGTCTCCACCCACCACGAAACAGCTCATGCAGTTCCTCCTCTGGGGCTTCTTGCCATTGTCCATGACCCACAGCCTCTCCCTTGCACTTCAGTTGGATAGTCACTACCCCTGAACTCAATCCATTTTCAAGGTCATCACACCCATGCCAAACACTGCTTACAACAGTAACCTGGGGAAAAAAAAAAATAAAATCATAGAATTACAGAATTGAAGGGACCTTAAAGATCATCTCGTTCCAAGCGCCCTGCCATGGACAGGGACACCTTCCACTAGACCAGGATGCTCAAAATCCCATCTAACCTGAACACTTCCAGGCACAGGACATCCACAGCTTCTCTGGGTAACCTGTTGCAGTGTCTGAGCAGTCTCACAATAAAAATGTCCCAGTATATCAAGCTTTTCTTAGTTCATCGTCTTCTTTTATGCCTTTTCATGAAAGTTGTAGGAAACATCACATTTGTGCAGCAGGCAGGGGGTATATGAAGGTTTAACAGTAATGCAAAGATCAAATAAACACCTTATCACAACAAAACCCCTGGCAATTTCTGGTTAATCTCAATCTGCTCTCTGGTAGGAGTACAACAAGTGCTAAATGTCAGTGTAAAGTCTCCATGGAAAGCTAGTTCTTAAAAAAATGTTGCAAATATCACATTTGTTTCCTCAGACCATCCCATTTCTCTAGCCATTTGTGAACAGGGTCTGTACACCCCTCTGTAGATTTGTATCACACATCAGGTTTCACTTTAGTGCCACTGCAGCAGGAATGGCAGCAGCATTACATCACCCAGTACTCCACTGTCTGGGGTGACCTCACAGCTCTCAGAAAACACCTGCTGTCAGCACTTGCTGTCTTCTCTAAGGGCTGATAAGGTGCTGAATTTAAAATCTGCATGTTACCTCACCTGCCCCCAGCTCCAGCTACTGGCTGAACATACTCTAGAGGTACTTCAGACTTTTATTGCAGTTATAAAAGTCACGTGCCATGCATAAGCATTTTGGTAAAACACTATGCAGGTATTTCTATCAAATACATCTTTCATGTCATTCGTGGAAGTGAATAAAGTCTCTTGTGAGGTCTCCCAAGTACCTGATTTGTGTTTTTTTGAAATTTCATGTATCACTGCTGAAAGCTTTATGAAAAGAAGAAAATACTTTAATACAGGGAATACAACAAAGGACACACAGAAGGCACACTCTCTGATGGAGCACAGCATCCCCAGGGCAGAGCAAAAACAAGCCCAGAGCCTGTCTGGGCAGCCCAGGAACACCCCCATGGGTAGACAGATTTGTCAAAAGGCAATTTGCTCTTCTCTAGTACAACCCAACTCAGTGAAAAATGAAACTGGGGACTGCTAGGTGCTGGGGATGGATGCCTGGGGGCAGGCATAAATGGAAAATGGGGCATGGGGACAAGGGGAGCTGATTCTCATTTCAATGGCAGATAGTCTAGCAAACATCAACTCTAGTCATTTCTGAATGTTAGTTTGCTTTAAACATATTTCAGAGACTTTATTTTTAATGCTCTTGCTAACATGAAGACCCTTTCATTTTCTTCTTTTATTTTGGTAATAGCAAATTAATTTTCTATAGGGAAACATAAAACTCTGTCTTGAAGCAGTCAAGAGGACCAAATTCCCTGCACTGAGATCATCCTTAACTCTGATTTTGGTAACCAAGACCTAAGGGGCTGAGGCTGTGAACGTCCATGTCAGAGTGGGGACATCCCTGAGGGTCCCATGCTGTAGGAGTACCCCTGAGGGACTGCAGCTACAGGTGGCCACACCCTGGAGGAACTGTGGCCATGGGGAAAACAGCAGTGCAGGGACACCCTGAGGGACTGCAGACAGAGGTGACCCTTGCCATAGTGGGGACACTAAAAAACCTTTGAAGACAAGCTGGAACCAAAGAGCAGCAGAGAAAAACCTAGAGAAAAAAAAATGGTGGCAGAGAAAAATGAACAAGTGAAAAGCATCAGCAAGATACAGTTCCAAGCACAGCCTCAAAAGAAATTATGATGCCACCAGAGAAATCAGAATAGGATAACTGTGACATGGGGTGAAAGTCAGGGAAGTTGAGGCTAGGAAAGGGACATAATAACTGATTCAGGGGAAGGAGGACAGAAGGTGTTTGTTTGTGTTCTTTTTTTCCTTGGTCAATATTAATAAGGCCTCAGAAATTTGTGGAGTTTGTAATTACATTAAGTAAAAATTCCCAGCATTGAGTCTGTTTGGCCTCTCTGTAGGAATTAGTGTGTTTGAGGCTGTCATCAAGGAGCTCCTCTGGTAAATCAGCTGTCTCTCCTCAAAGAAGCAGGCACAAAGTGCTGCCAGGCATGCCTGATGCCAGAGACCACATACAGACACCATTTATTCCTATTTGGAGGATGAGTGGAGCAGTGTTTTGCTGAAGTTTGTTCAGAGGCCATAGAACTCTTCATGCAGTTTGCTTTTGCTTTATACAGTGCTCGTGCCATGTGCTCTCAAAGGAGACCAGGCACAGAAACAGAATCAGCCAATTCTCAGCATATTCTCTGTGCACTGGGTATATTTGTTCTGCTTGTATCCCTTAAACCACCTCAGGCCAGGCTTGGACCAGGACTGCTGCTGAATGAGACGAGGAGAAAATCCTCTGTGCACAGGGTGGAAAGATTTGGGTCACAGGCTTCTCTGCTACAGCTCTTCCTTAGTGAATCCTGCCTGACGGATGCCTGATTTCCAGGTTTTTTTAAGATGTACAGACTTTCATTTACATTCACAAACACATGGAAATTTCTCAGCAAAGTGGGATTTCTGCCCACGTATCTGCATTCCCATTTGGAGTAATTAGCAGCTCTATTTTTTTTCTTCTGTTTAGAAAGATCAGGTTATAGTCCTCATTAATTCATTTCTTATTTAAGTTATTGGCTGTGACAGACCACACACACTCTCTACTTGTGGCCCAGCATCTCCCTCTCTCCCCACACTACACAATGTGTCTGACTCCATAGATTCATAAAGCTTGGAAAAGTTCTTTAAGGCCACTAAGTCTAATCATTAATCCAGCACTGCCAAGCCCACCATTAAACCATGTCCCCAGGTGCCACATCTACATGTCTTTTAAATACCTCCAGGGATGATGACTCAGCCACTTCCCTGGGCAGCCTCTTTGAATGCCTGATCTCGGTTTCAGTGAAGAAGTTGTTCCTAACAGCCAGTCTAAACCTCAAGTGGTGCAATTTGAGGCTGTTTCCTCCTCTTATCACTTGTTACTTGGGAGAAGAAACTGACTCCCACCTGTCTACAACTTCCTTTCAGGTAGAGAGTGAGAAAATCTCCCCTCTGCCTCCATTTCTTTATCAAGCCTGACTGCAAGCACAGTTCCTGGCTGTTCTGAAGCACAGAGCTAGAAATCACTCAGCAAGCCCTCCTGATAATTAACTGTGTGCCAAGATGTTTGTGGGCGACAAGCATGAAGATGAGTGTAAGTCAGGGCAAATGTTTTTAAAATTTCACACATATGTTTATTTTTATCTTTTCCCAATATTTGTCCAGCTGTCTAATCTTCCTAAGAACTGCGTAAATCAGGTTAATTCTTGCCCAGTGCAAAATTCCATGCCAAATTCTCCCAGGCAGAACTAGAGGTGGGGTTTTCAGTCATGTCACCCCATTCTCCCCCCACACACCTCCCAGCAAAACAGTAAAAAAAAAAAATGTCTCTAATTTTCACCTTAAGCAATACAATGTGGTAAAATAAATAAATTTCTTTAAAAATATAAAATTAATTTTTATCAAAGAAAATGTTCCTCCTTCAAGCCTGACCCTGAGTCATGGTGTCACTGAGATGATGAGATTTATCCATGGTTTCAGTCATTAGAATCTGCAGCACAAGTCATTCTACCTTTGATATGCTGCTCTCACCTCTTTTCAAGACCAAAATTTTCAGTGTGTGCTGGTATAGAAGCTCTGGACAAAAACTACCCTATTTCCCTGTATGCAAATCTCAAAATTAAGCTATCCACCTACCACTAGTATCTCAGAAATACACCCCCCACATTTTTTCTTGCACTTCTCCCACACTATGCTGCCTTACCAGACTCAGAAACTTGGCTTCCAGTCTCAAATTACTCAGAAATATAACTGGCAATAGAAATGTGAAGATGCCCCACTCCAAACCTCACACCTTACAAATACAATACACTACAAATAATAATCTACAAAATAATCTACACCATACAAACACTGGTGGCCTAAGACAAACTGTGACATCCTAGTAAGGTGTTAAAGAGTCCATGTCCTAGGCCAGTGTGACTCTGTTATGGAGCCAACAATAGGACATGAGGGTCTTTAAGGGTCTCCATCAATGCAGCAGAACCACACAATCATAGAATGTTCTGAGTTGGAGGGGACCCACAGGGATTGAGCCCAACTACCAGCCTGGCATAGGACCATCAGAAAGAATCACATCTCAGAATGCCTGAGAGTGCTGTCCAAACACTTCTTGATCTCTGGCAGGCTTGGTGCCATAGACTGCAATGAAGTCTCCCCTCAGTCCCCTCTTCTCCAGGCTGAACAGACCAAGTGCCCTCAGCTGTTCCTCCATACAGCTTCCCCTCAAGGCCATTCACTGTGTTCATAGCCCTCCTTTGGATGCTTTCTAATAGCTCTGTATCTACCTTCATGACAGTTTTGACAAAGGGAAGGCTGGAGGTGTTCTTTGTCACCTCCTTCCTCTCTTCCTTCTCCACATTCACACAACAGATCAATTTTTACCATGCCCAGAGGATCTAGTGCTCCAAGGCAGGACTCTCAAACACTCGATGGGCAGAACTGCACAAAAGGAGACCTGAGTGCCTGGAGAGAAAGGTTTCCCTGCACCCAGGACTGCATTTGCTCCATGAACTGGCCTGCACATCCACCAATGGTGTGTGTTACATTGGACAAGATCATCCCACCCAGTGGCTCAGTGGATGCTTCCTGCCACAGGTCTGTTTTTCCCTCTGGAACATCTAAAGCTTTTACACTTAGCCATTCGTACAAGAACCACAAGCTCGTGCTTGACAACATGTATCTTCCAAAAATACTTTATTCTTGAAGAAATCAACATTCTAGTTCATATTAGATACAGAAGTGGGACAGCATCACACCTTGTGCCTGTCATTAGGAGGTGAATAGAATTGTCACTTTCTGTGGAAAGCACAGGAAGATAGATTTGCGTTGCACAAGTAACAGAAGTGCTAATGCCCAACCAAGCATGTTTCAGTGTTACTCTGGCTGTGCTGATCTTCCCTGAAAAGATCCATGAAACGTTTCACAGCTCTGCTCCCCTCAGTCTGGTTTGTCATCCCCCAAATGCTGATGGTTCTGAATTCACATAAAGAGTTGTAGGAAGAAGGGCACCACCATGTTGGATTTGTTCCTTGTGAGTCAGCAGTTTTCAGCATGCCCTGTTATGAGCCTTCACTCCTTCTGCACAGGCACTGAAAAGGTCAGTCAATTCTGAGCAGTGTTGACAGCCCTGGATTGTAGCAAGGCATGCTCACTAGATTTGCACAGCTATTCTAAAGATTAAATGTGGTTTAGACAGCTGGCAGGCACTTCAAGCTGATGCTGTTCCCAGGGAACAACACCAGCACAGTCCAGGCACCTTCCCCATGATATGAGAGGAAAGATGTTCTTTCAGACCTGATAGCCTTTTCCACAGGGAAAAGGTTATAGAAGCTGCTCATCAAGATTGATCCTGCCATCCAGAAGCCATGGGTTCATCTTCCCTTCATCCTGGCAAATACTTCTGGGACCCCACCAGAAACCTTATAAAACAACCACTTGCTCCTCTGCCTGGATTTCAACTCTCAGAAGAGTAGAGTGAGGGTTGGCAAGAACAGCTTTCCTTCACTTGATGCTGCTTTGTTTCAATTTAGTAAAATGATCCACCCAAAGAGACACAAATGCTGCCTTTGGAAGGACACTGATCTGGTGGAGCAAGTCGAGAGGAGGGCCAGGAAGATGATTAGAGGCATGGAGCACCTCTCCTACAATGAAAGGCTGTAAGAATTGGGTTTGTTTAGACTGGAAAAGAGATGGCTTAGGGATGACCTAATTACAACCTTCCAGTACCCAAAGAGAGCCTACAAGAAAGATGATGCAAAGGAGCTTTTTGAAAGAGCATGTAGAGACAGGACAATGGGGAGTGGATTATAAATGAAAACCAGTAGATTAGATTAGATATTAGGAGAAAGTTTCTTTCCTGTGAGGGTGGTGAGGCCATGGCAGAGGTTCCCCAGAGAAGCTGTGAATGCCCCATCCCTGGAAGTGTTCAAGAACAGGCTGGATGGAGCTTTGAGAAACCTGGTCTTGTGGACGGTGTCCCTGCTCATGGCAAGGGAGTTGGAACTGGAAGATCTTTATGGTCCCATCCAACCCAAACCATTCTATGATTCTGATTTCGTCTCCAGGTAAAGGAGAGAGAAAAAGCAGAGGATGAGCCATCTGCTGCAGGACTCAAAGTCCATGAGTTGGATGTCCATGCCAAGTTGGATGGACAAGGTGACTTTCAGCTTTCATCCACCCTGTGGCATGGATTAAAAAAAGTCCTCTTAGAGCTCTTTCATGCTGATTTTAGAGGCTTCATGCTGTGGTGTAGTAAATATGAAGTTCTCCTACAGCTTGGAAAACTTGGCTGTGATTGCTTACAAAAGATGTGAGTTATCTCACAAAATCCTCTCCTGCCCCCTAGAAATGTCACTGCACCAGAAAACACAGCTTGCTTCTAGAAGAATGACATGACTGAAGAACTAAGGCAGGCCAGAAATATCCATGGGCTGGCACACAAGGAACACAATGCCAAATGGGGACAGGATGATGATGGATGAGATGAACGGTGTCATCGTGACCTGGCACCATTCTCAAATTCTTGTGGTTCACTAAAAGGCAGTACAGAGGGGCTGGAACAAAAGCACAACACTTTCCTGGTGATTTAATCTCACAATTGAATTAACAAGGGCATCTTTCAGATGCTCAGGATTTTAACTATTTGCAAAAATATTAGAAGAGCATTTTGACAATTGTGAGAAGTGGACTGGATTCAAAGGATAGTAAGAACGAGCAGAAATTACCTCAGGAATGCAAAAAAAAAGGCACCACATAAACAAAAAGGGGGAAAAGTGAAAGAAAGAATGTGGAACAACATCTACAGATCATATAGGCAAAGTTTGCAAGCAAAAATAATACTTTATCACGTTTTAACCAGGATACCATGGTTAATTGTATAGACAAGGAAAGGTGACTAAATGGGGATACACACTGAGGGCTGAAAAGGAGATTGTCCAAGGGGAAAAGAAGTCAAGGAACCTGGGACACTTGAACCAGGGACTAAATTAATTCTATCCCCAGTGTTACACATATCATGCAAGAAACTGGATCTGGCAGCAAGTATGTCTGAACAATTCTATCAGGGAAGGATGGCTTTCTGAGTGGTGTTCAGAGTTTGGTTTTCTGAACCTAAGAAACCAGAGGCTAAGAAGGTGTGTTAATTACTTTCTATAAATACAGCAAGGAGGAAAGGGAAAGCAAACAGAGGAGAGGAAAGGATCCATTTAACCTAAAGCACAGTGTTGGCAGGAGAACAAAAAGGTACACACTGTCCACAAATATACTTAGGCTGAAAATTAGAAGGCTTCTTGCCTCTAAAGTGATCAGAATCTCTTCCAAAAGCAGAACATAACATTTCTTTGAAAACAGACTTTCAGGGTGAGTTCCTTTAAAAGCTTATAAAAGAGATTTCTGTGATAGCAAGGGAGTTGGCTAATAAACTGAAAGGTCTCTTGTTTCTAAAAACAGCTGTCTAGATCTAGAATAGTTATAAGAAGGTGGTTTAAAAATGTTTATTTTGCAAGTTTAACTAGAAATCTTTCAGGCCACAACCATGCAAAACCCCACTGGTGCCTCCATTGACTTCAGTGCAGTCAAGTCCTGTTTGTGGACCTTCAACTCACCTGCTGCTACTTCAGCTCCCTGAGAGCAAATGGAATAGGGGAGAAGAGCCCCCTTTAAAATACTGACAAACACATTTTTTCCCCCAAATCATAAGAAACAAGATAGAAAAAAAATGCAAATTTCATAAGCTCTACAGTGGAGCTACAAAGCTGTTCTGAGAGTGCCACTGGCACCGCAGATTTCATACAAGGAATTTTTTTTCAGTGAGGGTGATAAAACACTGACACGGGTTGCCCAGAGAGGCAGTGGATGTCCCATCCCTGGGAATATTCAAGGTCAGGTTGGACAGGGCTCCAAGCAACATACTCTTTAAAGGTCACTTTCAATCCAAACCATTCTATTATTGTATGATTCTATGACCTTGGTTCTCTCTAACCCTGTGCCTATGCAGAGTTACTCCAGTGCAGCTGTGATGCTCCAGGTTTATGCTGTACCTTACTCTGCAGGAGCCTCACTCTGTGCAGAATTTGAGTGGAGCTGGGCAGTGCCACCTGCCAGCCAGGTGCCCCTGGCTGCTCTCTGAATATTGTTGCTGCACCAAGGTTCACAGAACAAAAGCAGGGAGGGACACATGACATATGCAAATCTTTGAAGCTGCAAATGACTTTCAAAAAAACCAGTAGTGGTTAATTTGCCAAGTGACAGAGAAGACAGAGTCCCACATTTTCCCTGTCTTTCCCATGGATCCCAAACTCTTTCCCAGGACAGCAGCTTTGGAGAGGAATATAGTTGAGCATTTGATACATGCACTATTTTGGGCTCTAAGTGTTGTTAATAACTTTTTGTAAAAACAGTCCATTAAGATTGCTCCCTGTTCCTTTCCAACCATACTCTATTGCCTCATTTTCTGGGACTTGTTATGATAGGTCATTTCGTGTGGCTCATTGTGTTGAGATATTTTAGTACATTGTTCAAGATGCAGCACTTTGCACTTGAAATAAATGCTATAGTCTACTTCTCTGTTTGTTCTTTTTTTTAACTCTGGCAGGTAACTAACAAGGGACAAGCTGACCTGCATTTTCTCAGAGAATTCATGCTTCTTAGATTTGTGTAGGATGAGATGTGGTTTATACATCCAGCCACAGACTGATATTCCAGTCTCTATTAAAAATTCAGAAATACTTTTTATTTACATGGATATTTCCCTGAATTCTAAAAAACACTGAAGCAGTGCCAGCATCAGGATCTACTGTGGACAGCAGAAAAGAGGTCCAAAGGAGGCCTTAAAGATGGTAAAGGGTCTAGAGAGGAAGGCATACAAAGAGTATCTGAGGTCACTTGGCTTCCTCCCTGGAGGAAACTGAGGGGAGACCTCATTGCTGTCTAGAACTCCCTTACAAGGGGAAGCAGAGGGGCAGGCACTGACCTCTTCTCTCTGGTGACCAGTGACATGATGCTGTGCCAGGGAAGGTTGGATACTATAAAAAGCTTTTTCACCCAGAGGGTGGTTGGGCACTGGAACAGGCTCTCCAGGGAAGTGGTCACAGCACCAAGCCTGACAGAGCTCAAGAAACTCTTCAACAACACTCTCAGGCACATGGTGTGATTCTTAGGATTGTCCTGTGCAGAGCCAGGAGTTGGACTCAATGATCTTTGTGAGACATTTCCAGGTCAGGATATTCTATGATGCCATGACTATTTCCAAGAAGAAAAATATTCGAGAATGGAAATTATTCCTGATCAGTTCAGGATGTCCTGCATGCAGCCCTTACTCAGTCCATGCTTCTTTCCATGTCTACACAAGTTGAACTGAACTCTCCAAGCCAACAGTCTGCTGAAGCCCAGGAACAAAAAACCCTGGATTTTCTGTGATTTCAGTCAATTCACCCTGTGATTGGCTCAGTTGGTCAGAGAAGGATGTAAGTAACACCAAGGTTGTGGTTTCAATCCCCACACAGGCCATTCATTTAAGAGTTGGACTTGATGATCCTTGTTGGGTCCCTTCTAACGCAAAATATTCTTTGAATCTGTGAATAACCCACTCTCTACCCCAGGTCTGAGTAGTTTTGAAATAAATGGAGGAGCTAGAGCAAGATGACCCTGGGGGCTGTGAAGGGGCCACTAATGGAAAGGAAGGACAACCAAGAGCTTCCAGTTCCAGACACTTCTCTGTGGGAGCTCTTGGGGAGGGGTGTCTGTTTTAGACTTGTTCTGGTGTGGGTGAGGGTTCAGGATAGAGCAGGGACAGAGCTCCATGCTGGTGGGCTGTCAAGGGGCTTGCCAGGATCTGAAGTCAATTCACAGCATCTCTTTTTCACTGCTTTTGAAGACAGATGCTACATCTGTCCTTTCCCAAACTGCAAAGGTTGTACATGCATTTCAGGAGCTCTATAAAATAAAGCTTAATAGTTTAGAAATTCATCTTGTTGGCCCTCAGGTACCCCAGAGTGCATTTCATCAAATCCTTCCTTATTTGAATCCATCTAACCTGACTGGATTTAAAGCCTCAGATATGATGTCTTAGATCCCTTTCAAAAGCAGAAAGGTTTCAGTTCCTAGGCAGGGCACTACAGACTTCAGGCTAGTTATCCATAAATCTGTATTTCTTATTATCATCAAAGTGAGATAGAGAACTATTTCAAAGTCACATCAGCATTTGAAAGAGCCTGAAGATCCTGAGCAGAAAGGATGAATTATCACCCTGGGTAAGAATTCTCACTTTTGGAATTTTTAATAGACTTTACTGAATCAGATGCTCCAAATGAGTCCTCTTCTTCACTGGAAACTACTATTTCTTCTCCTGTGATTTCCTGGTTTATTGTTATTGTCTATTTCCCTTTAGTACACCAATCCAAAAGCTATTTATTGTGGGAAGTATACACAAGACTCTTCCCCACTCAAATTGAGTATTTTGGTTTTCATTTAGAAATGCTGTGCAGGAGATTTCTGCCATTTCAGGTAGTATCATAAACATCTCTATGTTCAGAGTCAGTGAGAATTTGTTGTAACACTTAATTCATTGCTAGAAGGTGCTCAAAACAGAGCAGATGAGCTTGGTATAAAAGCCAGCAGACAGCAGAATCAGCAGTATTACTCTACCATAAGAAATTGCAACTTGTCTCTATTCAAGTAAGCATTCACAGAGAAGTTACCTGCTCAGCTTTGAACTAACTTTTAAGTCAGTCTGCGTGCTTTCACATGATAGAAATGAATCAAAACAAAGGTAATCCCCTGGTATTTTGTAACACAAGATGTTTTCCATAAATCCAGGATATAATTTGTGTGCAATAACGTTGAAGACCCCTGACCATAGCTCAGCATCTCACCCCATTACACAAGGCATGAACAAAACAAAACCACAGTCCTGCAGTTTACCATTTACTTTAGGACACCAGCTTACACCTCTCCTGTTTTCCTCTGCTTCCCCTCAGGAAATCTCATTGGGATGATGTGCCAGGGAAGGAGCCATGGACCAGACTCAGCTGCAACATGGGATGACAGAGGAGCTTGACTAAGGTACTGGTCAGAAGGATGCACATCCATGTCCTGTTCCTGAGGGTCTCCCTGCTCTGAGACCAGAGTAGAACTCAGGTTTCACAAGATGACCTGGGCTCCTGGATTTAATTTTCATGCCTATTATTTTTCTTTCAGAGTCCTTTTAAACACCCAATTTATTCAGCTAGGGGTGACAATAACAGTTAACACTCTACCTAAAAATATAGAGTTACTACATTGAAGCAAAGGGATGAGCCCTAACCTTTGAGACAGAAAGGCATTTCTCCAGACCACAGGGATTGGTGACATTGGGCACTGAAGGACCCAAACCCCTCTTGTAAATTTGTTTTTCAACAAGAACTGAGTTGCAAATCAGCAGAATTTCCAGTCCTGCTTAGAGCAACTGAGCAGCGATAACCACTTGAGTTACAAAGGTACACTTAAAAATTTTAACTAAATGGCAGTGCCAGAAAATGGCAGTATCAGAAAAGGGTAACCAGAGTGATTCTTGCACAAGTGCTCCTCCATCAAGCCATGAAAACAGTCCATGGCACCCACAGAGGGAAACAGTCCTAGAAACAGTCCTAGAAATCCCTTCAGAGGCTCCAACAAGAGCCACACACCACCTGTCCCTAGAGGAATACAGTGACCCTGGACAACCATAAAGGATGCTCCAGGCTCAGTCCTCTGCTCTGCCCACCCTACTCCACTCTCCAGGAAATTCTCCACCCTGACCATGTTGAGGCACTCACAGTTCAAGCTCAGTTTGCCTTTATCACCAGTGTGTTTCACCTGAGCCAACGCACAGAATTTGGAGGCAGTTTTCTTCTCGGCTGTCCAGCCTCCATCCATCAATACAACAGCAGGGCCAACACACAGTAAATTTTTTGCATCATCCACCAGTCTGATTCATGAATGGTTTCCAAACATTTACAAGCAAAGGCCACAAATATCCTTTCTGAGCATCTGCAAGGTAACAGATTGGTTTGTGGTTCATAGAATGGTTTGGTTTGGATTGGAAGGCACCTTAAAGATCATCCATTTCCAGCCTCCCTGTCTTGGGCAGGGCCACCTTCCACTTGACCAGGTTGCTCAAAGCCCCATCCAACCTGGTCTTGAACATTTCTAGGGATATGGAAAGGACAGTTGAAGGAATTGAGAACAAACAAACAAACAAATTACCTCTGTTTGGGGGAAATCTCATCCTTTTCCCTGGTCCTTCCATGAACCTGCTAAGTTTTGGCATTTGACAACTGGCTTGGCTGAGGACAAAAAGTGCCAGCTAGGCCTGTCCAGAGGGTGCTACAGACACAGCAATAAGTATTTCAAACTCACAGGAGGAAACCACTACATGACAGATTTTGTTCCATCAGCCATGCTATCATTTCTGCCAGTGCCACTAATACTGACACCTGAACAGGAAAACCTGGAAGTCCTTATTGACAAAGCATACGTCTACAAAAATGTTTGGGTTTCATTTATAGGGCAGGGTATGTCATGTAACTGTCCTCAAAGGTCTCTTATAATCAGCTGCCATACCAAACTGAGAAGACATTTGAAGTGTGTACTGTGGCACTCTGCTTTAGATCCAGTATTACTCCAGTGTTACTGTTCATTTCTATGGACAGTTTGGACAATGAACAAGATGGAATACTTTAAAAATTTGCTAGCTACAAGAATATCCCAAGAGATAAATTCAGAGATTAAAAAACTTGAAAGAAAATCATAAATGAACCCAACTCTGCAAGATTTAATTGATTACATACACACGAAAAATACTAAACTTGAGAAGAATGAATCAGAGGCACAGAGACAAACAAGGAACACGTAGGTTGGCAGCAGTGCAGCAAAAAAGGGCCTGGAGTTACAATGGATCAAAAAACAAAGAGGCACCAACAATATGAGACTCTCTGTGAGACAGGAGATAATTACTCTGTTCTGGCCCACTCTGGAGAATCCTCAACTAGACCACTGTGGCTCAATTAGAGAGAACAGAGACAAACTGCAGAGATTAAAGCACAACAGCCAGAATGATGAAAGGACTCAAAACTGTGACCTACAGGCAAAGGCTGAAGAACAGGGGATTGTTTTCTTTAACAAGGGGGAAGTTTGAGGGGTTAAAACTTGCAGCTTTTCTTTGTGTTAAAAGTTCAATACTGAGCAATTGCCCAGTGAGAAAGATGAAACAAGCTTTGCAACAAGAGAAATGTGGGTGGGTTGCTGCACACCTGTACAGCAAAAGACCCCTTGACATAAATGGGAGATTTCAGACAGACTAGATATGCTTAATCCCATGTCACTATTAATTAGGCTTAAGGCCATTCCCAGGGAGTTATCCTGCTGGCGCTATGCATATCTAGATCTATATCTGAGTCCACACAGAGCACAGCATCCTCAGCAGATGGAGTTAGTGCTGGACAGATGAGAGGGGCCCAGAATGAAAATCTGCCATGACCTGCACTGGATGTGAATGTGATCTTCTGCTCTTCTAAAAGCAAAGCTCACGTGTGGCTTCACCTAAATCCTGTATCTGACAACAGGGGAAAGGGAGCACATGCCATGACTTGGTGACTCACAGAAAGGTTTCTTGCCTGTGCTTTAGGGCAGGGAGAGCATTTTGGTGTGGGATAAGTGAGTTAAAAAGAGGGGAGGTTCTTTAAACCAAGGAGATTGCTGCACCATGTAGGCAAATCTCAGTTTTATAACACAAGCAACCATTTGGAACATGGTCATGACTGTTCTTAGCAACACTGGTACTTTTCTGCAGCAAAAACCCACTTCCAACAGTATCCTCCTGTCCAGTCATAGGCAAAGCATGACACAGAGCAGTATTTAGTGATTTTTTTTTTTTTCTAATAACCCCCAAGAGCTTGAAATCTGGCAGGGTAAGGACTTACTACAAGTCCTACTGTTGCTGAAGGGAATTAAAAGGCTTGACTCAAATCCACCCTAACAGGCAGCAGATATAACTTCCTTCTCCTTGCTGGAGGTGCATCCAGCTGTGCTGCTCCTTTGTGTGTGAGCTGTCTTTGTCCTGCGTGGCCCATCTCACATAACAGCAAAAGACTCAGACCAAAACCTTTCAACCAACTCAGTGATCAGCTTCTGCAGAGGAACTGTTTCTGGTGGAGTAGCCTTGATCTCCATGAGCTGCTGCCATGAGAGAGGTTTGACTGTGTGAAAAGGGATAAAGGATCAAGTCCTGAAATATTTTGTCTGAAACAACCTGGGAATGTTCCTCCATGCTGTGAGCAACCCTGCACTCAGTCATTTGAAGTAGCTGCTCTGACAGGATTTAAGTCCCCATAATTAGGTCTTTCACATATAAAAACCTGAAGCACAGACTTGCAGTTTTAAATAGTCCTGGCCTGTGTTCACCCTTCCGCCTCAGTTCTGAGCGGCTCTGCCTTGTGTCTGTGGAGGCTGTGTTATTATCCACCCACAGCAGCAGCAGGAAATTTTCCTGGGCCCGAACCTAACTTTTGTTTCAGTTCAGTTTCTGACACCTCGCTCCCACTCCTGTCTTCAGGAACAGCTCCCAGAGAGGGTGAGTCACTTCACGGCCTTGGGAAGACAGAAATGAGGAGCTCGTTCTGGCTCCAGCCCTTTCCTAATGCAGTTTGCAGGATCCAGGGGCACACACAGGTGCAGCCCCTGGAGGACTGCAGCCAGCACAGAGATCTTTCCCTGTCACTGACTGGGGGTCCCAAAGATCTCACAGAGGGTCTAGAGAGTTTTCCCCCTTTGCCCCAGCAACACACACTCAAACACATTTCCCACATTTCCTCTTCCCAGCTAAGGTGTGACTGCAAACAAGGAGGCGTAAGCAGGGATGGGCAGCAGGTAAAGCAGCAGCTGCTGGCTGTGGGAGCTGCTGGCGTCTTCTGCTGTACTTTCCACAGACCTCCTCCCTTCTCCCTTAGCTGAGCTTGCTCAGGAGGTTTTATCCTCTGTCTCTTTTCTAGAGGTCTCCTCACTGCATGTGCTCTGCATTAATTTCCTGGCCCCATCTCAGCCACAGAGAAGTCCCAAGACCAAAGTCCCTGGGAAGGTGGTGATGGTGCTGTTGATCACCTTTACACCCCTGACATGAGGCCAGGAATAGTGGGAAGGTCTCTGGGTGGCAGCTGCCAGCTGGGAATATGCTCTGGACAGAGGAGGCAGAGAGCTGGCAGCTGATGGATAGCTCCAGAAGCAGATGATAATTTTAGAGACTTTTCAAAGACTGGAAAGAGTTAGTGATAAGGTCTAAATGCAATCTACCATTCAAAGGAGAGCTCATGTTTAAAGTAGGAGACTTGGTCAACTTCAATGGCAAATAATCACAGTTTTCATCCCTGACACAAAGGGGATGTGTCTGTATGAGTTTCAGAGTACTTCAAAGAGAGGTGAGAATTCAGATGTCCTAAACACATATGAAATTGATGATTATTCACAGAACGGGCTAATGTCACTGGCTTACTGTGCCTGCAAGAGTATTTGTCTAGTCATGGATAATTGTCAGAATATTTAAAATTATGGTTTGGAAAAGCATAAGAGATCTGGAGATCCATCTGAACCCTCTGAACCGTGTCTGCAAATGCAGGCTGGCGGCCTCATACAATTGGGTTTTCCTGTTGAGTCCCCTGGCACTGCTGTGTGTGTTCCTGGCTAGACACGCCACAAGTGAAACCTCTCCTGTGTGAACAGGGTGGCTCTTCATGCAGTCTTAGCCAGGAAAGCAAACAAAACCGAAAGGCAAATGTTATCTGACCACTTCCAAACTTCAAAAGCATTTAAGGTCAAGCTGTTATGTTGGTATACGGATACATGTTAAAAAATAGCAGCACTTGGAAAGGCTGAGCAGAGAAGCTTCCTGTGGTTTGTTTTCCTTTTTTTCAGACTGGATTTCCTGTCAAGTACACCCAGAATGAGGAGAAAGGCACAATTGTGTGGATCAGGAGGAAGACAGTCAAAGGTTTATCCCTGATGAGGACTGAACAGGTAGGAATTGTGGGTATGAACTGAACTCCAGGGCTTCTTTCCCAATATCAGCCTGGCATCAAAGGTGCTCCAAGCAGTCTATGGCACATATGATGTCTGTCATGCAGCTCTCTGACATGCAAACATTTCCTCACAGGCACTTCCACCACATCTGTGCAACATGGACCTGCCCATTATTTAATGGTATACATAACAGAGTAGGAAAGACTGAAAAAAGCACAGTGAAATTAGTCACATGTGTTCAAATTGCCATGTCAAACTATAACCTGATGTAGATATTGAAGCTAATTTTAGAAGTGTCATTTTTTTAACCCACCTACTTGCTTTTTTTTCTGCGCAAACTCACAATTCAGGCATTCTTTGCCCAATGAAGCATTATGCAACTTGTTAATTAAGGCAGGTAGAGATTTTGCAATCCTAAATTCTGTCTGAGAGGCTTTGCTATGGTACAGAGCTCCCCTGGGCTCCTAAGGGCAAGCAACTGGCTTTTGCCATGTCAGAAGCTGACATTTCCCATCTTCCATGGGGAAGATGTCTTTTACAGCATTCCCATGGCAACAGGGGACTGATCTAACACATACACAGCCATCAGACCCACAGAAGCAGGAAAGTCAATTTTGTCTGAACTCAAACTTTTCTATATTAGTGCAAAGTCACTAAGAGGTGTGCTTTGCCTATATTTGAGACTGGCAGTTTCTGTTTGCAGAAAGACTGCGCAGTTTTTTGAGCTTGTGGTGAGAGAAAGGCAACTGATCTCAGGCATAAGAACACGTGCAACATTTGTCATAGAATCATGGAATCACAGAATTATAGAATTGTAGAATCACAGAATCGATTGGATTGGAAGAAACCTTAAAGAGCATCCCATTCCAACCCCCCCACCATGGGCAGGGACATTTTCCAGTAGATCAGACTGCTCAGGACTCCATCCAACCTGGCCATGAACACTTCCAAGGATGGAGTATCCACAACCTCTCTGGGAAACTTGTTCCTCTCACAGGCACATCCACTCAAGAGCCTCTGAGAGGTCAGCTGGGCTGTCACTGGCACTAATTCAGTGGCAACAGCCCAGTCTCCAAAGCAGGCAGCACAGACACCTGCAGCTGGCAGTAACCTGCCTTGGGAAGGCAGGTGCCCTCCCTCACTGTTGCACCAAGCAGTCTCCACCCTCAGGCCAAGCTCTGGGCAAAGGCCTCCTCAGTGTTATCTGTGCTCACAGACAGGGCTCACAAGGACAAACAGCAGCAGAAATCCAGCGGCTCCCCGGGTGGGCAAGGTGTCTGCTGCTCTGCTCAAGTGGCACAGGAGAGCAGAGCAGTGTTCTGGCTGGGAAAAGGCACTTCACACTGACAGTAGAGAGTCAGTGAGCTAGGGCAGCCAGCACTCCTCCAGAGTCTGCAGGGAACCTAGAAATGGGGGCAATCTGATGTAATTGTGACCACGGGGCTGCTGCCTTTCCCTGGACAGACAAGGCCTATCTGCATGCCAGGCCCACCACAGCAGCAGGCAAACTCATCCCTTACAGTGTACAGACAGCTAGCATTGGACTCGAGAGCTCTGTGGCCATCCACAGATGAGGCTTCAGCCTTGAATGCATAAACCTAGATGTTGCCTTGAAAATAAAGCAACAATCTACCCCCTTCTCAGGGAAGATGTGAGCTTTGTCATGGCTGACAGCACTGTCTTGTCACAGGGCACTTTCCTCTCATTTTTAGCTAAGAGACTCAACTCTGTCCCAAATGAGCTCTCCTCCTTGAAGGCTTATGGAGGATTGAGCTGGGAAACCTGCATGGTTTCTCCTCCAGCCTAGAAATGCCAGAACTGAGACTGCATCAGGTCTGACAGCTCAGCAGGGAGCAAAAGCACTGAAAATCAGTTCTGCGACTTTTCAGAAGCAGGCATGAAGGACATGTAATGTTTTAGGGTTGCTGTCAGAGGGGGAAAGGCTGCCTTCATGTCAGCTTAATGCTGGAGAAGCCTGACCAGGTTTTACAGTTGCTCTCAGCACAGCACAAAGTCAGTGCTGCTCTGCCCAGGTGAGAGGTGGTTATTCATTCACCAAACTTCAAATGCTGCAGGAAAGTCATTTAGCACCTGAGCACACACACATAAATCATCAGCCATCTTAAAGAGTATGAGGAGTTTTAAAAAGCACCTTGCCTCCTCCTTGGTGCACAGCAAAGGCAGCACGAGCCTTTGAAAAGAGAAGCATAGAAAGCAACAGCTGGTACAGGCATAGACTTAATTCTTGGCTACCAGCTCCAGCCCCAGGACTCCACCTTACAACACAGCCTGTGGAAGCAGAGAGAAAAGAAAACCAAAGTGTTATCCCAGTTTTAATGACCTTTTCCTTCACGCCATACTTGGGGGAAGCCTCAGACTGAAGGTAAAGAGCATGGAAAATGCAAGGTGCACCTTCAGGACAACATCCCCAGTGTATGTGTCTTAAAGATAGCCTGCTCTTGGCTTATCTGGAATTTAATTGCTGAGGTTACTCCTGCTGTGTCTTCTGCACTGCAGAAAATAAGGGTGGTCTGCAGAAATGAAGGTCACAGAAATCTCTGATATAGCTAGCAGATATCTCTGACACTTAAAGCCTTGGTAGATGTGAGTGTGGATGGCAGAGTTAGGGGAAACTACAGCATTACAACATTTTCCCTCATCCTAACAGAACTTATCAGCTAGACGAGCCTTACAGCTCCCTTTGACTGCAAGGAAAAGTAGCTCCACTAAAAGAAATATTTTTTACAAGGGCCAACTGCTTTGGTGTTGTTCCCATGTTGGATAGCCTTGAAACAAAGTGCAAAGCCAGTCCCAAGAGAAAATTGTTCTGTCTGTGCACAATCCCAAAGACCCACAGCTGAGAGCAGGGAATCTCCAAAAAGCCTTCTGCAGCTTTGAAATAAGTTATTCAGGAGAGAGAAAAACTGTTATTTCCATGTATCAATTTCTCCTTGTTACATGAGCAAAAGGTGACAAATAAATCTCCATAATGGCACAACCACCTCCATAATGGCATCCCCTCTTTTACTAGAAAATCATCCCTATGGGCTCTACTTTGCCACTGGCTGAGAAGAAAATAATAGAGGCACAGTACCATGTCCCTGCCACCCAGCTGGCTTATGGCTGACCAGGGCTATTGCAGAAGAGATGAGGGGTTTACGGATCAAATCTAATCCTGCTTCTTCTTACTCAAGGCAACAAAGCATCCTCATTCTGAGTGATGGAGAGGAAAGCCTCCAGATGTCCAACTCTTTGGCTTCTTAGGAAAATTTTGCCTCTGCGAGCTCATTTTCCCACACAATTAAACCTATGCCCTTTTTAGTTTAGGTGTCATTCGCCTCTACAAATTTCAAAGGACTAAAGAGAAAGGAAGATGAAAATAGAATTAATCCCTTAGGCCAGAGAGGAAGCCATTAGTTCATTTTCAACCATGGTTGGGTGACAGCAACTTTCTTGGCACTCACTTGGATGTGAGGAAGGTCTTCTAGACATAAAGCGAGAAATGCTCTAAGCAGTTCTTAGCAGTGTTAGGTTAATGGTTGGACTCAATGATTTTAGATACCTTTTCCAACCTAAATAATTCCAACCTAAATAAATTCTGTGATTCTATGAGTGTAAGACTTTGTCATCTCCTACTGCAGCCCAGAAACCCCCAGCTCTTCCAGCTGGTAAACTGGCATTTGTCCCCATACACAGAGAATATAAAACAGAGCAGCAAAGCAGACCCTTTCTGAGGGTAGATAAGGCTTTCCACACTTTTCTTTTTCCCTCTGTTATCACAGAATCATAGAATACTGTGAATTGGAAGGGACCCACAAGGACCATGGGTCCAACTCTGAAATGAATGACCCATAGAAGGATCAAACCCACAGGCTTGGTGTTATCAGCACCATGTTCTGACCAGCTGAGCCAATCTCAGTCGTGATAAAACTAGCCCAGCATCTCATCTCCATGGCTTTCATGTTTGACATTAAGCATATATCTGCATATCTCAGCTGAAGAGAGGTTTTTCTTCCAGTCAGGCTGACTATGTACATTAGCAAAGGAAAGCTTAACCGGGCCTTTACAGATCTTCATTTTTCTGTTACACTTGCAATATCACAAGTTTCATCACTAAACCAAAACCCAAGGCATTTCTTGTGGCATCCAAGCTGCAAATTGGAATGTCAAGTAAAATGAAGACTTATAGGGTTGTAATTCCCCAGGACAAAAGAGCGGCCGCTCCTATAAAGCACTTGTGTCAGCTCCATGGAAATCCTTCCAGCAGGCTTAGCCTATGAAGAAGGAATTTATAAGCTGGCGATGATTAAAAGCCAGAATTGTGAAAATGGCAAGCAGGCCTTGCTTAAAGGGCTAATTTGATCCAAGTCAATAATAGAATAGCTAATGGAAAGGCAATGTGTATTCAATACATAATTTCATCCTCTCTCAAAAATGCAGGGATAAACTCCACCACAATCCTGGATATTCATTCTGATCACATCTTGCAGATCTGTCACTTCACATCAACACCTATTACCTCTCAGATTCCCTTCCAAGGAACATTTGGGGCCTGGCACAGACCTTGTTAAGAGTGCAAAAAATGGGGACAAGTACAAAATGAATGTCCAGATTCTGCCTTTCTTATATTCAGGACTGGTTTCAGCACTGAATAAAGGAGCAGAATCTGGCCTTGGGGGTCTCAAAGGTACTGCAAGCCAAGGCAGCAGAACTGAACTGACTCTACCCCCTCCTAGTTTCCTTCGCATGCGACTCCAGTCATGCAGTGTTCCCCAAATAGAAGTTCATACCTTTTCACCTTCAGAGCTGGCCTATTTCTGCACTCTGGTATTCAAAAATAAGTTTCTCTCCATCCCAGGAAGGAGCCATGCTATAAATATCTCCATGCAAGTTTTCTTAGTCCTAATGTTTCTCACAGAAGGGTGCAGCTCCTTGTCCAGAAGTGACAAGCTTGGCTGAGTTCTGCAATGCCTTTATTGATGTCCTTGTGCTGCCGTGGCTGCAGAGCAGGAATAGAGACATGGGCAGGAGCAGTAGCATTGCTCTAGCCATGGTGGTCTAGACACCAGCAGTACGAAAGTTAGGAAAATCTCTTCAAACTTAATCAGCATTGGTGACACCACACGAGGAGTCTTGGGTTCAGTTTTGGGCCCCTCACAAGAAGACATTGAGGTGTTGGAGCATGTCCAGAGAAGGAATACAGAGCTGGGGAAGGGTCTGGAGAACAAGTCTGGTGAGAGAGCTGCGTGGGGGTTCAGCCTGGAGAAAAGGAGGCTCAGGAGGAACCTTCTCACTCTCTAGATTTCCCTGGAAGGAGGTTGTAGCAAAGTGGGGCTCTGTTTCTTCTCCCAAGGAACAAGTGACAGGACAAGAGGAAATGGCCTCAAGTTGCACCAGGAAATGTTTAAATTGTGCATAAGGAAAATTTTCTTCCCTTAAAAAGTGGTCAAACATTGGAACAAGCTGCCCAGAAAAGCGGTGGAGTCATCATCCCTGGAAGTGTTCAAAAAGACGTGTGAATGTCCTGATTAGGGGAATGGTTTAGGGGTGGACCTGGAAGTGTTAGGTTAATGGTTGGACTCCATAAACTGAAGGGTCTTTTCCAAGCTTAATGATTCTATGCACTTTAAGAAATCAGCTCATACAGGAGGAGGGCTTGGTTGTGAAAAGTGCATTACCTCAGTGTTTTAACTGTGCCTTACATTGGGCCCTTCAAAAAATAAAACACCAGTTTACTTAAGAACCGGTTGAACTGATGGAAACATTCAGAATCATGTAAGAGGAGAGGGGGCCTAAAGGGAGCCCAGGGAATCAGCAGCAAGCCCAGGAGCATAGCAGAGGGCTCCTCACACTATGCAGCAGTGCAATAGTAGATCACATTTTTCTTGCCTTAAAGGAGCTTATTAAAATAATTAAGCAATATAAGCGCTGTAGAAGCAGTGATGCAGGCATATATGTGATTGTAGCTAGTCCCACTGGGGAGAGAGACCAGCTAACTGCTGCATGGCTCCTCCACACTCTGAGACACACTGACAGTGCTATTTCAGGGGATTTCTAAATCACCTCCTTGATTCAAACACTTTTCACATGAAACTAATGCCAGAAGTATCCATGAGCCAGGCCTGCCAAGAGGGATGCAGATCAGAGCAGATGTTCAGGGTGGCTGAGGCTATTAGACACAACCAAGCCAATAACGAGAGACTTTTATAAGGAACATTAGTCCTACATCATTGAGATGTGAAAAGATTGAGGGGGAATTTCACACCCCACTTATTTCTCCTGAGAAAAATGTTTTCACCAGCAAACCCTTTCAGAAGCATCAAACCCTCCCACCAAGATCTCAGCATGTGCTGCAGTGGCAGAGCTGTGACTCAGTGACAACCCCAGAGACTATGATATCAGCTGCTGGATTAAACGGACTGTGTAGAAACACCAGGTTTGGGTAATCCCAAGAAATACAAGCTCTGTGACTGAAAAAAGATGTTCTCAGACTGTTAAATATTTAGCTGCCAGCTGGGGTTACTATGGAGAGAAGTGGCTCTATTGGTAAGGAACACTGAGGGAGGATTTAAAGAGCCTGTAAGGAGCAAAAGCAGTTTGGACAAAAATACATGTAAGTGTAAGATGGACAGTCACAAGTTCAAGACCTTTCAGGCTGGTCATTTGATGAAGATGGTGGTATCTCCTTTGCCTTAGGTTTTCTGGGTCCTGTAAACAGCAGGCAGCTGGCTTTCAAAAGGAGAAGAAGAAATACTGAGAGAGGAAAAAAAATATTTTGTGAGTCAGCTATAAAGGAACACAAGGAGAGGGAGAAGACTCAGGTGTCCCTGGGACCTCCTTGGCCTCATTTAGTTCTTATCTACATGGGTGAAAACATAAGCAAAGAGAGCTCATTTCCTCAGCTGTCCAGAAATGACATGGGTGAAGGGCAAGCATGGTGTAGTGAATGTGGCCAGATAAGAGCTGTGCAGAGAGTCAGATAAAGGTGACACTTCTTATCCAGTTATCAAGCAGTCCAGTAGTTTGACAGCCATGCCATGTGTTTGATATGAAAGGAGGGGCCTCCCCACATCCCCTCCATACTGACTGCTCACTTCTATCTGATAATCTGTCCAGACTGGGAGAAATACTGCTGCCTTTGGAGGGGCAGATTATTTTCCTCTGCTAAAAAAATACATAGAGCTAAAAACAAAAAATACAAAAGCTTGTACAAACTGCCTCCAGAGCTGATTAAACCGTTGAGGAAGCTTCAAAAGCAAGCAGTGCCCTACACACATTTAATCCATGAGCTCACCTAGGAAGGATCCCTTTGTTAGGCCAGTGACTACAGCCTGAGCAGGGAGAGGACACACCTCAGCCTTGACAGTGCAGTTTTGTAGGAGTAATTTGTTGATCTCGAAGCATGAAGCTGAGTTACTGAGGGTGTAGGAGGAATAAATGTTCTGCAGGAGCAGCCCAGCTCCGTCAGTTCGAATCAGTAATACTCGGTTGCAGGCTCTCACCCCTGTTTTTCCTTCCTCGCTGGAAACAGAAAAAAACAAAGATGCTTTCCATGACTGACAGCTGTGGAAAATAAAGTCGATTGTTTTGGCCACAAAACCAGGCCGAGCGTGAGAATCGTCAGTGACTCAGCTCCCTGTCACTTTCCCCACTGCGGGTTTGGTGTCGCTGCTGGCGAGAGGCGTTCAACGAGGGGCAGGCAGTGCAGGGGGCTCAGGATTGTCGTGCACCCTGAGATGGACACAGAGCTGCTCACAGGAGCCCTGGAGATGTGCTCCCCAGTGCTATGTCCTGCCCTGCATGTGTCCCTGCATGTCAGGGGGACAGCCTGCGGCTCCCTCAGCTGTCCCCCAAAACCAAGTCTGAATGGAGGGCGGTGGGGGAGTGCAGTGTGCTATATTTGTTTCTGCACTGTTCCCCATGACAAAAGACTCATCAAGCACAAGCAGGAGGGTTCCACGTGAAGCCAAAAGAAAAGGTTGGAGGTAATACTCAAAATTAATAGTTCTTGCTCATGCATACGCGGGGAAGTGTTGCGCACATGCTGCTGCATCACGGGAACCATGAATCTCCCCTAGCAATGCTCAAGAGAAAAACAAGGACTGACACCTCTCCATAGGAGAAGTTCAGATGAAAATTTTCCATCTGTAAAGGTGGGAGCATTCACCAGACTCCAGTTCTTCCAAGAGCATTTAGGAAAGGACCAAGACTCTGGTGCTTGCCAGAAAAGAGGGCATTTACCTTCCTTCCAAAACTGTCAAACTCATTTATGAAGAGTGGAATGAGGAAAAACAGTCATGGGCAGACAGGAATGACTGGGAAGTGCACAAGCAAGATGTGAATCCTAGGAACAAACACAACCTTCTCATCACAGAGACTTAAATGCTTCCCATTTAGGAAGTAATTTGATCCAACAGCTCCTCACAGTTTGTACAGACAGGAAAGACCTGTATTCAGTAATGTAGCAATATGGTTTTCCTATACCAGGGAAAAGGTCCATTAATCTTGGCATATTAATAAATGAGCATCTCTTAGCAACAAATAGGCTGCAGATCAGATTTCAAGTGCAAGGAGGTGATGCTCAGATCAGCTTTCTGATGCTGGAAGTAGAGGTCAGGAGAGGAAAAAACCAAAAATCTGATGGACTTCCAGAGAGATTTTGCTAATAAGGGACAACCACAGGAAATTAGCATCCCCTGGGTGGAGAGAGTACACAGGCACCTCTATTTGTGTCCAAGTGGGGTCTGCAGCAAGGAGCAGGGCTTTCAGTGCAGCTGCAAATGCCCATGCAAAGGGGCCATGCCTGGGACAGCAGGGCCAGCTGTGGCTGGGGAGGAGCTACCAGGCTGATGTGCCCAGTGGCTTTGTGGGTGGGCTGGGGAGAGTCCTGACCTCTGTGTCTGCTGCATGGCTGACATCCCATCTGATCCTGTCCTGCCAAAGGGGACAGTGCTGGAGCAGGAGCCACAGCTGGAACACAGGGATCTCTGTCTAGACACAGGTGGCAACTGGCATGCTGCCAGCACTGCACTTTCACACGAGGAAAACAGAATTACGTGGCAAGGCAGAAATCAAATGAAGTTCCTCTGGGTGTTTGGCTGTCATCTGGGAGACAAAAGCATTGTGAGCACACCTCCATTTTTGAGCTGCACAAAGCTGCACAGAAAGAGCTGCAAGACCATAAGCCATGGAGCCTCAAACCCTAAAGGTCAGTGAGGACCTTCCCAGTGCAGGGGACGGCCACAGAACAGGAAAAGCCCTGTCACTGGATGGAGCAAGCTTGGAGAAGGTCCTCTCCTCTGCACTAGCAGCTTGGCTCACTCATCTCCTGCCCCATGTGGGTGAGGACAGGCTACTCTGGTCCCTGTCAGACCTGTGAAACTCACTCATCATTCCTCAATTTAAATAATGCCCTCAGAGTTCAGCAGGATGGAAAGAGGTCAGTTTTGATCATGCAGGCTTGATGACTACTCATGTAAGCTGCAGCATAGTGGGTAGGACAGTCACTCAGACATCCAAGCTGTCCCTCAAAGAAGGGAGACCACTAAACATAGGTCTACTCAGGAAATAACATGTGAAACGTGAGTTTGACCTCCTCCCAACTTTGAGTGAGTGACAGCTAAGCTTTGATGTACAGAACTAGTGTAATTTAGGTTGGAAGGACCTCAGCAGGTCCCCTGGTTAGTGCTGGGCTAACATTGACATTAGTCCAGGTAAATCACTGGCATGATTTTCTTCTGAATTCACAGGCAGCTTCTGTTTGATCAAACCTCTGCTTGGTGACAAATAACACACCCAGCAAAGAAAAAGACAAACAACAATCCTCACTCTCACCATGGGCTGAGCTTTGCCATTCAATGCTCTGCTCCCCTCGGACAAAACTCCACCTCTAGGTGAAAGAGCTTTGGCTCACAGGGAAAAGAAAGGGTTAACAAACCCCCCAGCAAATGAAGCACCATTAGAAAAATCTGGACTGCTACTTTCTAGGATCTACAACCTTTAGCCAGGGACTCAGCTTGCTGGGAATCAGTCCCAGAGCGCCACAGTAGCCCAGACAGTGTGACTGAGTGCTGGCATGATGCCTGTCACACTGTGAGACAATTTCTAACCCTGGTTTTTGGGTTTGGGGTTTTTTGGTTGATTCTTTTGTTGAGTTTTTTTCTTGCTTGAGGGCTATTAGTTATTTTTATAGCGTTATTTTCAAGCACAACAGGAATTGTCTAATCGGAGTTGTTTTGTTAAAAAAGGCTGAAGAGCTTCATGAGAGAAATCAGGAAATTCTGCAGAATAGTTATCAAAGCCACAAATTCTGGAAAATTTAAACCCTGCCAGTATTATGGATGAAACCCCATGAACATAGCTATGGGCATATGGTTTTGCAGACCTACCTTTTGTCACAAAAATATCCCCCATCTATGCTATCCACAGTGTTGCTGAGATACCTTGATAACCCTATCTGCAACAGTTCCTTCACCCAGAAAGACTCAAAGAAACACACTGTCCAACAAATATTACTGGACAGGAAGCAATCTACACACAACCTTTGCTTGAAGCTGCTTCAGTGTGAGGGCAGTAGGTTTGAGAAGCTGGCACCTGAAGGCTGGATATGGCTCCAGTTCACTTGCAGAGCACACAGTGATGCTCAGTGCCACCCAGCAATGATGCCAAGAGGTGAGTCACAGCCAGCCCATCAAACAGGGCTGGAAGAACTCAGTGGCCTCCCCTGTTCACTTCATCCATTGATGCAATAAATTTTGGCATGTGAGCATCTTCTGGGTTGCATCTCTTCCTTTGTCAATTTTTAAAACACAGCCACTGGATTGGCTGCAAAATTAACACGTAAGAATGCATCCTTTTTTCTTGGGATTTTTAAAACCATTCATGCATAGACTTAACACGGTCTGTTAGTGGAAGAGCTGCAAGTTCTGAGACCAGTGTGTGACTGCTTTATGAAATAGTTATTTGGGAATGCCTAATAAACAATTGGTTTTAATTTTAAACATCTGTATCTATAACAATAAGAGCAGCTGATGTGGCCCTCCATCAGTCCCGGGCTCTGGCTTTAGTTGAGTAAGGACCAGCTGCAGCCTGAAAGCGATCTCTGGTGAAGTCTGCCCTGCTGCTTCACATGCTGTAATTCTAGCCCTCTGCGGCTTGTCCTGGCTGATTTTCCCCTGAAACTTGATCTTTCAACGGATCAAAGGAGCAAAAGGAGAAACAAGAAACTTTTGCAGTGAAATTTCAACCACGGTAGCTTGAGCTGTGTCTCCAGTTCAGTCGTCACTCCCGGCCACTGGCTGCTGCCTGTGAGGTGTGCTGGTGTTTCCAGCCTCATGTGCTCATCCTGCTGGCAGAGTTTGCCACAGCACAGTCCTGTTTGGAAAAAAATAACCTGCAAAAGGGAAATCTTGCCTCTAATCACACAAGGAGTTTTAACAGTGCAACAAAAATTATGCTAACATAGAATGACTCTGCAGATAAACTGACCTTCTGAGACAAACCAGTGTAACCCCAAAATTTAACAAAGGGTTCAGGAGATTAACATCACCAGCAGAGTGAATCAATACATTATTTACAATTTGTCTGCCACATGGTATTAGGGAGACTGTCTCCCTGCAAGGTGACTGTGCACCAGCCCCCAAGCCCTTAGTGGCAGTGGGTCCCCTGGCAGGACGGGGCTGGCACCAAACGTACCAACCCTCAGCTACCTGGGGGCAGCTTCCCTGGGCCCTCCACAGCACTTGCACACCTTCAGCATGGTGTTGGTAGCAGTAAGCTAGGGAAAAAAACCTTCCTTCCATGGGCATTTCTGCAGTGTGTGCAGAGAAATGGGGGTCCCTAAACCTGCACCTGCACCCAGCTCAGGGGCCCAGGATAGACTCCTTTAAATGACTTTGGTCATCAGTTTCTTGAGATCAGATGGAAGAAGTATGTCTGGCTTATTCCTTTGCCTAGTTTGTGAGATGTAAAATCAGAGAAGTTTATGTTTTAAATACATGCTTAGGCTAAGAAGAGTAAAAAGTGGCTGGAACCAATGTCTTAGAGAACATATTACAACTGCAACAGTAATGTTAGTCTAAGAGTGTAAGTGAAACATCCTGCCATTCTTACTTAACTGCTTCCCTGGAATGATGAAGAATTAAGAGCATTTTTAGATGAAAAATGTGCAGAAGAATGGCTTTTTATTAAACCCAGAGGTACTGCTGGGAAAGACAGAGAATCCCTCAGGCATCAAAGCCCTCCTTCCAGTCTGAAATCTTCCCGGATGAATACAGGCTGATAACAGTTGCTCTGAATTTCACAAATTTCACACGATGGTGTTAAATCTGGGCCCACCCAAGAGCAGAGGCCACCGGTGTGTGGGAGCCAGGCGGGCTGTTAGCAAAGAGCTCAGGCATTAGGCACACCTTCGCTAAATTCCTGGCTGCAAGGTAATTACTACAATATGCTTTCCTTGTGACCACTTTCCTGGTATATGTGTGTGTCTGTGTGTCTTCTTCGAGCCTCTCATTTCAATTAATCATTGGGAGTGTTTTGAGTGAAATGCAGCAATCACTGCCAATGCAAAGTGTTCTGTCACCATCAAGAAGGAATGAGCTCCCCAGCTGAAGGGCACCTTGTTTGGGAACACTTCCATAAAGAGCAAACATGGGAGCGACACATCTTCCTGCCCATCGCCTCACCGTGGGAAGGCGTGTTGGTACACGCTGGCTCGACATGAGCTCTCTCCCGTCCAGTTTCCAGGTGCCTCTAGATACCAACATTTTACTACCCCTTCAAGATGACTGTCAGAGAAAATGGAAATTAATTGTGAGTACGTTTAGAAAGCAGTATTTAGAAACTTGGAGATTCGTTCAGACACTCATGGTTGGTTGATTTAAAACCCCCCAAAAGATATCTATCTATCTATCTATCTATCTATCTATCTATCTATCTATCTATCTATCTATCTATCTATCTATCTACCTATCTACCTATCTATCTATCTATCTTTGTCTTTCTGATGTTCTGACACTTGCACACCAGGCAGTGATTTTCCTCAAAATTTTCCAAGCTGATCATTTGTAAAAAAAAAAACAGTGCCCAAATATTCTTGTAAGAACCTTGGACGCAAAAGCCTGGATTTTCATCTTTTTATACTTTTACACAGGTAGTGTGACTACATCTAGCTTTGCACACACCTTATGAAAAAACCCTGGTCTAAAACTCACTCCCTTTTCAGGGGATGAGAAAGTTGCCTGTCAGCAGGAGGGGTCAGGCTGCTGCCATTAGACCCCAGAGAATCCAGCAAAGTGGGACGGGATCCTGCAGTCCCAACTTGTGCTGCTGCCCTCAGAGGGAAGAGCCCCACAGAGCACGGGCTGTAGGGTCAAACTTCGTTGTATAAAAAACCCCACTGCACAAAAACTTAGGAGCAGAGAAAACGCTCTTCCAGGGCAGACACCTGGCAGATCCTTCCTCCCAACTCCCCACGCCCTGGGGACTCCCCAAGCCCTCCTCACTGCCCCCACCCTCTCCTCCCTGCAGCCGGGAGGGAAGGGGACATTCGCATGCAAACGAGGGTGATTTCCCACCAGGAAACCCACTTTGTTTCCAAATTCCTATCTCCAGCCCTGCCAGAGCAAGCGCTGAATGCAGAAGAGGGTGAATGGCCTAAAAAAAACGGAACTAAGCATTTAGCATAAAATCCCACCCACTGGTCCCCTTTACTGGAAAGCAAGATTTAGCAACACAGACAAAACCCACACAGACTGGCAAGTGAGGAGGGAAATGTACGCACAGAGTTGGTTTGTGCTGTAGGCACCGGTCTAATGTTCTTACTCTGCAGCTACAGTTCAGTGTAAGGTATCACATCAGTGCCTCCGGCTTTATCCTCCCTCTAACATCCCCACCTTTTAGCACCAGTTTGATAATCATGTAAGAATGCAGATATGCCCATAGTTGTTATTACACCAAATGGTATAAACTTCTGAGTTATGGACGGATAATACACTGCTGACACACCTCTCACAGGTGACTTTCAGAGCCTCTCACTTCATGGCCCTTATGACAGAACTGGAGAGAGGTCTATCCTGTGCAAGGTGTGCATGGCTACAAGACTGAATTTACTTGTCTGCTACTTTTCAGACTGCGGCTTACCACTGCCACTGGGAGTAAGCCTGAAGAAAAATTGCTCTCAACAAAAAACTAGACAAATTCAAGGGAATAGGGAGGAAGAGGGAAGTGCAACTCATTCCTTTCCTCTAGTAGCATTGAAGATAATGTCCATCCATTACATCAGGCTACTCAAATCAAGCACTTAAAAACACAGAATCATGGAAACATGGGGTAGCTTGTGTTAGAAAGTGCCTTAAATATCATCTAGTTCTGCAGCCAAGGAATAAAATCTGTGAGTGAATTACTGTTAGTGACACTGATTTGAGTAAAACACTTGTTGAGTCCCTCAGAGTAATTTTATTTTCTCTTAAAGCAGGAGTTTGTGTCAATTCTTTACTTGATGCCTTGAGAGGCTACCTAGAACAGAGGCTGGACACTGTTAAAGGAATAAAGCANAAGCTAAAACTTAAGGCATCATATTGAGTTGCTAAAAAAGATTTGTAACCTGTCCAATATCGTGTAAGGCAAATGGAGCTAAACTAATTTATTGTTGCAAACCCAAAAGGCCATTAAGAGAACATTGCTTTAAAGTCTGCAATTGCACTTGTGCAACACACCCCCTGGAGTGTGTTGAGTTACACAAGGGTTAAAAAAACTAGCAAGCATGAAGAGCCTAATTCCAATGCATAACAAGTGCTTCAGCAAACATTCTGCCATAAGTACCAAGGAAATTCAATTACTTTTTTTCTCCCACCAAAGATGACTTATTCTGTGTTTGACATACCCTATGGAGTGTGCTTTCCAAACAGAGATTCGCTGTTTGATTATGCAGGGGCTACTTACAGCTGCTGCGGGTAAAAAGGGAAAAGAAGAGCAAAAGGTGGTTCTGACCTTCCCTGGTGGCTTCTTTTCAGTCTGCCCTGACAAGACACCCTCACACCGCCAGAGGGTTCAGCCTGGGAACCTTGTGGGAGTGCACAAGTGGTCTTCTCACTTGAATGGAAAATTATGGAGATGATGAGTGGGCCCTTCAGCAAGGTTCCTCTATGTTTCCAGAGTTTGCTGCTAAGGATGTGACAGCACCATCACAGGCCTCTGATGAGCTGAACTCATCTTGAACAGAATACGAGAAGGTACAACTTTCCTCAGCTGAGGACATCTGTGTAGTGTGTGGACACAGCTGGCAAAAGCCTCTGTGCCCAGCAGTGTGCACAGGGACTGTGAGGTGAGTTTGTGGTTGACCTTCCTTTGATGCTCTGACTTGCTCAGTGTTACTGCTTCTCCTGCCAAAAGGTTACAGCAGACAGACTGGGATCAGATGAATTAGGGGACCAGATGAAGATAAGCAAGGGGAGGTCCAGATGAAACCAATCCTCTGTATGTATACAGTGTGTAGGTTGTCAGGCACCTGCCCTGAGCTCAGGTGCCTGCCTGGCCCCAAAGGTGCAAGACCCTCTGGGTACACTTGGGCAGATGCAGCTGTGGGGTGGGCTTGGTCAGTGTGACAACCTCACACTGTGGGGCGTCACCCTGGCCCTGTCTGGGTGGCAGATGGGCTTGGTCAGTGTGACACTGTCACTCTGTGGGAGGTCACCCCGGCCCTGTCTGGAGGTCAGATGGGCTTGGTCAGTGTGACACACTCACACTGCGAGAGGTCACCCCGGCCCTGTCCGAGTGTGAGTCAGGAAGGGTGGGATGTGCCACACCTTATGTTTCTCCTCCACCAAAGCAAGCCCAGAAATGTGACACAAAGTAAAGGAGTTATGTCAGAGCTCTGATCCCACCATGTGACCCCAATGGGTGGACTCCCACAGTGATCTCACCCTGAGGGCTTACTCAGCTCCACAAGTAGCAGAGAAAGGTCATGCTGGGTTAAAACCAAAATGTGCTTTCTTTCAGCTTTTCCCCCTTGAGCCAGAGGCTGTATCCCTGACTTGGGCAAAGATCCAATTGGAAATAATGAATGTAATTACCTTGTAAGCACCTCAGTGGAAAATATTGGTATAGTTAATTATACAGGGATGCAATGCTAACCCATTTCCCAGTGTTTAAAATACAAATATTAATGCTTTCTCCTTTGGGGTTTTGAGAAGATTAGTTATTGCTGCAGTCTAGCTGAATTGATAAGGTTTTCAGCTATTGGAATAATTTTAATTAGGTTTCCAGTGCAGGTTTAACATCACTGGCTGGCATCACGTGTAAGAGCGTTACTCTGCACAAAGCTGGGGGTTTGAGTGCCCCTGCAAGAATGAGAGCCCCTTTGGCCATGGCTCTTTAAGCATCCAAAATTGAGATCTCTTTCAAAGGATGTTTGATTTTAGTGTTCTCAAATTGAAGATAAGAAATCCTGATTAAATTTGCTACGTGAAAATGCCTCTGTCTTTTGTTAAGGATCATAGGAAACATTGTAATAAACTCACATTATGGACTGAGCATGTACTCTAGTATTTCCACATTATGGCTGATTGACTTTCCAGGTGTTGAACAAGGAATCTGTTATTTCTATGTGAGTCTGCCTGAGAAGTCCCATCACTTTCAGCACTCTGAGCAAATGAGCAAAAGCCACAATGTGTTTTGCTTGCCTTGGTATTTGTTAACATTTGTTAACATTTCTGAACTATCTGTACCCTAGCAGATATTCATAGGTCAAAACCAGCAACAGCTTGACTCTCTTCTCACATCCCTGCAAAAGGAGTGGAGATTAATGAAATTTATGTCCTGAGATTTATGAGACTTATGTCCCGAGATTTCCCTTGAAGGTGTCCAAGGAAGTTTTTCCAGGAAAAAAAAAAAATAGGAGACATCAGCACTTTGGGCATAGGCCTCGTTGTTCAGCAACAATCACATTTTGCATGAGGCCACCTCTCCCTGCCAGGAGCTGCCACCACAGGCAGCAACACAGGGCCTTGTGCACCTGCCCAGGCATGAAGAGGGATGGGACAGTAACCATGGCCTGCTGGGGATGCCTCACACAAAGAGGCCCAGACTTCTCACCTTCTAGCAAAAATACTACTAAATAAAAACTGCTTTTGTCTAAATATTTTTGTGAAAAATAACCTGTACAGCCTGTGCTACTTTTCAGTTTTGTGCCTGTTTTGCTGCTATACCAGTTCACTGGGAGCCCAAGCACAAGCCACAGAGGCTTCCCATGCTCAACAGCAACAAGCATGGATTAGTCACCACCTTGACTTTTGAGTACACATGCCATGCACAGAAAAACTAAGGAAGCAGCTCCCCCGAAGGGAAATAAAACCACCATCCTCTAAAAGCTGCCAGACAGGTATTTCACCCAGTGGAAAAAAAAAAAAAAAAACAACAAAACAAATAAAAGCATGTGCAGGCAAGGGGCAAACTCTGGTCTAGTTTAACACCATCCAGGTGTACTGCTGCAACGTGAGGACAGTCCCCATGAATCACACCACCACTCTCACAATTGTCAGCATAGAATCTTTTAATACTTTACATAAAAAACTGCATACACTATAGTTTCATGTAAACATCATATACATCTCAGTTTTTGCCATGTCAGTTTATTAAAAACAGTCTCAGTACCACTGTTGAGGGAAGAGGGAGGAAAGTAAACAAACATAAATGGATACATTTGTTCTCTGAACCAGAGAAACAGAAAAGTATTTTCACCCAGGCTGGCCACCTTGTGAAAATAAGTTTTAAATAAACCTTGATTCTTTAAACTGCCCTTTAATACTAAAGTCTGATGTACTCACTGCATAAGTAACAGTGCTTTCACCCTTTTTTTTTTCCAAGGCAAAAATATACAGTGGTTTTATTTTGTCTTGTGTTGAAATCAGTTTTAAACAAGACCCAGATGAGGTTACTGAGTAAGAATGTTTCCAATGCTACAGTGTTGTATGCAGATGATGAGTGCATTGAGTGTTTAATTTAAACATTAAAAAAAAATCCACCAAGTTGTGCAAAGTAACTTCTTTTGAAAATAAACTTTTAAATAAACCCAAATCGACACACTTGCAGGAGACAACATTAAAAGTAAGGAGCAGGCACCAAGATCATCATATGGCAATATCATCCCCTTGCTCATCCTGCCTCATCTGTCAGGAGGTGGATATCCAGCAAGCAGGACAATTCAGCTTTACTTTCTGGCCTGGTGGCTTCTGCAGCTGGAGTCAGTTCAAGGCTCCTGCTATCAGCAGGCATCAGTCACTCAGGGCAAGTTCCTTTGCACAACACAAGCCCCACCTGGGCACCCCCTCCCCACCTCACTTTAAATAAGCACCCCCTGCACTACCCCAGTTTGCACAAGACAGAAAAGGTAACATATATACAGGCTTCGCTTGGGATGACCCTCCCCTCCCAGTCTCCGTCTTCAGGGCACTAATTTCCACAGCAGGTCAGGCTCAGGCTGAAACACGTGAGGGAGAAGCAAGGATGCTGCAGGCAGCCTGGGAGAGGCAGCCCCTTTCCCCAGCTCGCCTGGGTGGAGGCACATGCAGGCAGGAGGCAGAAGTCCCTTCGAGCATCTCAGCTCCACCGCCCTCCTCTTGCAAAAGAGAGGAGGCTGCCCGGGAGCAGGGAGCAGCAGGTATTGGCAAAGGGGCAGAACCGGGTGCAACGTTTGCTCAGTCCAGTCTCAGCAGCTTTTTGTTATTGAGTCCGCGACTAACTCGCAGGGGCCGGTGGTAGGAGAATGCTTCTCCCCACTTTATTCCCAAGACTCAGGGCATGCAATCCCCCCCTCCCTCTGTCCCCACGGCTGAGCAAGCACAACCCCCTTCGGCCAAGGCTCAAGGAGCGTGCTCCCTCCCTCAGCCCCCACCCCATCCACGGCCAGTCCCTAGCGGAGGGGACAGGCAGATGCCGTGTGCGTGCATAACCCAGCTCCTCTCCACCTGCCAACAGGTGACCCAGGCGCTGTGCCCAGCGCCGCGCTCCAGACACGCCCTATAGGACTTTGCAGCAGTTGATGCAGCCGTTCTGGGTGCCGTAGCGCTTCTGCAGGGCTGCCCGGGTGGCAGTCTCGAAGACCTCCCGGACACCCTCCTTGGTCTTGGCCGAGCACTCCAGGTAGTCGTAGGCCTGGATGCGGATGGCCATGGCCCGGCCGTCCTCGGTGCGCACCGGCTCCTGCTTCATGCGGGCCAGCTCGTTCCGCACGTGCTCGTCGTTCCGCAGGTCCTTCTTGTTGGCCACCAGGATGATGGGCACGTTGGGGCAAAAGTGCTTGACTTCGGGCACCCACTTCTCGGGGATGTTCTCCAGCGAGTCCGGGCTGTCCACAGAGAAGCACATGAGGATGACATCGGTGTCCGGGTAGGAAAGGGGACGCAGGCGATCATAGTCCTCCTGGCCAGCCGTGTCCCACAGGGCCAGCTCCACCTGCTTGCCGTCCACCTCGATGTCAGCCACGTAGTTCTCGAAGACGGTGGGCACGTAGACCTCGGGGAACTCGTCCTTGCTGAAGACGATGAGGAGGCAAGTCTTGCCACAGGCACCGTCCCCCACCACCACCAGCTTCTTGCGGATGGCGGCCATGGCCAGGCTCGCCAAGCTGGCCTTGCCGTGCAGCAGGACGATGGCAGCGCCCTCCTCCCCGCGGCCGCCGCCTCCCGCTCCCTCTCGCTTCTCACAGGGCACC
>VXBB01020591.1:0-28103 GCA_013399915.1 Illadopsis cleaveri | reverse complement strand
TTTGTTGTTTTCTTATATATTTTAGGAATTTAAGAATTATTTTAGGTAATCAGGGTTTTCTTTTTTCCAGTGAATGAAGCAAACAGTAAAAGAGAACAGATATGCTCCTGTTAATTTTCCAGGCACTCCAAGGAAACAGGAGGATATCATAGGGAGGATTTGACTTGTCATCTGGAGCAAGTTGCCTTGCTGTGTAATCTTATCTATAGATACAACATAAAGAAATGATAATAATTTAGATTAGGCATGTAACTTTTAGCTAAAGCTGAGCCTGACTTCTAATTGTTGCTTTAGAAGAGTCACTCTTGTTGTTCAGAAGCCTTGATTTCTTTCAATTGCATGTGATAGGAATCTATTTAAATCAACCTCTTTTCATGTTCTTGTTTCAGCTGTTGGAGAGCTGCTGTTTGTCAATCCCTTTCCCCAGCAGTGTCAGGGTAAATCCTTTCATGCCTCTATTGATGCTGTCAGACAGCAGCTGGCAGGCTCAGTGGTTTGGGGATGCTGGAACTTCATGTGGGAACAATGGGAAGAGGGGGATTTTCAGGGGAGAGAAATGCACCAAGGGTTTCTCTCTGTGTGCAGAGATGATCTGGTGATGTGGAACCAGTGAATGTGCTTGAAATACAGTGTGATTTCCTTGCTTTGAGGTCCTTCCCTGGCATCCTCTTTTGGAATTTGGATCTGGGCTAGAGGATCTTGTGTTATGCAGCACTGGAGAATATTCATTTTTTTAAAGAAATCAGGCCTTTTTGACCATAAGAATTAACAGCTGTAGCCATGACTATTGGTCCAATAAGGACAAAAAAATCCAAGGCCTGGGTTTCTTACCTGAGAGAACTGATGCCCAGAGGACTGGGGAGACCAATTCTTGAGAGATGCATGGGGAGATAAATCAGAAGGGCAGTGTTTGTTCCTTCTGCACGGGCTGCAAGCCCCACAAGCCACCTGCTGCCAAACTGCCTTCTGAGGAATGCTCTTCATCACTCCCTCTCCTGCACCCAGGGAAATTCCCTTCCCCAAGGGCTGCCCTGGCTGGGGCTGCTGTGGAAAGCAAAGTGGGGAAGTGCCTGGGTGGGCAATAAGCTTCTTTCCCCTTTGCTTGGAATCCTAGACCAAAGGCTCCTGTCGTTTTCACAGGCAGAAACAGTTTGCTAGAGAGAACAGTTCTCTCTAGAAAAAGACAGATCCATCTAATTAAATTAAGCAGGTGCTTCACAGTGTGCACACACTCCTGCACACAGGCATGGATCTTTGTCCCTTCCTGCTGTTTTCTCTTAAGTGTTTAGAGGCTGAAATTATATAAAGAGGGCTAAAATTATAATGTATATATAAAAATATATTATTTAATATATATATGGTTATATATAATTATATAATAAATATAATGTTTACATTTATAAAAATATGAGTTCTATAAAGACATAAGTATATGTCTTCCTTGTTTAGAGATGCTAAACACCTTAATGGACCTCTGTGTTTTGTAGACTCCTGCGGGAGAGGAACATGGTGGGGAGAAAGCTGGTGCATATTGTTGAAATGACAGAGTTTCAAAGCTGTTTTTGTTCTGTGTGCGTGCAGTTCACAAGCATAAAATAGAAACAGGTTTAACAAATATGACTTTATGTATCAGCTGTGAACATTAATGTGTTTAAATGCTCTTGGTGACTTGATAGACAAATATAAGTGGTTCCTAAATCCATCAGTCTCCTTTCAAAACCCTTGCTGTTATAATTGTATTATGGAAAGCAGTGCCTACATCCCTGATATAGATTTTAAAATATCCATAGTGTTTACTCAGAGGTTACTAATGCACTTATCTCTGAGCTTCTGATTTTTCTGGCTCTCACCAGTTACCTCCAGGGAGCAGGAGAGCTCAGGTCAGTGTTGTGGGTGATCTGGTTTTGTGTGTTGTGCACAAGGGGAAGGTGCAGACAAGGTATTCATGTGCCTCTCAGGGAGAGGTCAACAACANCAGAGTTTCAAAGCTGTTTTTGTTCTGTGTGCATGCAGTTCACAAGCATAAAATAGAAACAAGTTTAACAAATATGACTTTATGGCTCAGCTGTGAACATTAATGTGTTTAAATGCTCTTGGTGACTTGATAGACAAATATAAGTGGTTCCTAAATCCATCAGTCTCCTTTCAAAACCCTTGCTGTTATAATTGTATTATGGAAAGCAGTGCCTACATCCCTGATATAGATTTTAAAATATCCATAGTGTTTACTCAGAGGTTACTAATGCACTTATCTCTGAGCTTCTGATTTTTCTGGCTCTCACCAGTTACCTCCAGGGAGCAGGAGAGCTCAGGTCAGTGTTGTGGGTGATCTGGTTTTGTGTGTTGTGCACAAGGGAAAGGTGCAGACAAGGTATTCATGTGCCTCTCAGGGAGAGGTCAACAACAGGGAACAAGCAGAGGGAGAGATGAAAAGAATGAGTGCTGCTCTCAGCCTGCCACCATCACCTCATTTGAAATTGCTGCTATCCCCACCTTTAGTAGGGATTTTGGGGACAAATGTCTGCTTAAAGGGGTTCCTTAGGTGCCCTGATTTAAAAATCTTAAGAAAAAGACAGATAAATAACTGCATGGAGATCTGTTGCTCAGTGTCAAACATGCTGGGTGAGCAGTGATGTGATGTACTCAAACTGACCTTAGGACTGGTAGCTGAGATACCTCAGGCATCCCTCAGTGGTGCTCACTGCAGATAAAACTCTGCCATGTCTGCTGCTGGTGATTTTTAAGGTCATTTGTGAAGTTGTCATGTACATTTGCTCCTACAGCAGTGGTCACAGGTGGCTTTTAGCTAAATATCATCATCTGGGTCACCATCCAAGAGGGAGTTGAATTTGGGGTGGGTTTTCAGAGAGGAAAGTCCTGGCCACTGCCAACTGATGCACACTATTCCAGCATCATTACACATTTCTTGTCTTGTCCACAGCAGAGAATATTCATCCTAAGCCTCAGCCCTTTCCTAGCAGCCAGTTTCCCTGGTAACAAAGCCAATGATTCACTGAATTAGACCAGGGTAACTATGGAGCCATTCTAGTGACTCTATTTGAGGCTAAATTCTGATGTACCTGGAAATAGAAACTGGTATTAGCAGCATTACCTCATCTCTTCTTGGAATCTTTTTGTCACCTCAGACAACTAATCCCTGGCCAGTGAGCCAAATAAAGCCCCACCTCACACTTTGCCTCCTCCTGGGTTCAGACCCCTTCTCTGGCAAGGGATTGAAATGCAAGGCATATCCAGTGATGTGAAAAGCTTTCTCTGTGCTCCTGAATCACTGCCACGTTGCCCCAGGATAAGGCTTTTCAGCACGTCTGAAAGAGGGAGTGTGTCTCTTCTGCTAACTAGGACACATTAGATGAAGATTTCTCTCAGAAGTGTCTTAATTCCCCTTCATATTTTTTTTCCTCGAGAGCCAATCCCCTTATAATCCTATCGAAATTAGAGTTATATTAAACTAAAGTTAAATTAAGGCATATCTGCCAGGGATACTTAACAAAGTTTCTGTGAGGATGACAGCCCCAAAGTTTGAGAGGCCAAGGAATCGTGTCCTGCTGCTGTGTCACCACCTGGGTGCCCCCCCAGGCTTCAGGCATGCCTTGCAGCTCTCCTTGCCATGTGTCCACAACATGACTTTATTTAATTCCCTCTCCCTTCCGTGTACAGCAGGTAGGCTTTCCTTTCTCACCCTCCATTCTCTCAGCTCTGAATTAGAGGAACAGTGGCTCAGCCTTTCATTTTATGATCCTTTGCCTGCTTTTTCAGCTGCTTTTTGTAGCAGTGCAAGACTCTCTAGCTTCATGTCAGCCACGGCTGAATTGGAGTTGCTCTGTTCAATCCAGGGTGCTCAAGGGGAAATAGCCAAATAATAAAGCAGCACATGATCTGTGTTTAGCAATTGAGTTTGCTCACTTCACCTTGCAATCTGGAGCTGCCTTTTCATTATGCTGCTAATTCAAACATCAGCTCTGCTTGAGCATCGTTTCATGTGGGTTTTTGACAGGCCAACTCTTTGGGGCTTACAGTGCTGTTTAAGTCAATTTTGCTGCACAAATGTTCCAGTTCTGGCTTGACTCAACACTGCACTCAATAAAAGCCAAAATTAGAAATACTTGTAATTAAAACATCATCATTGTCGTCTAAATTGCTGCCCATCTGAGTCAGGCTGAGGTGCCCAATGCATTGATATGCAGAGATGGAGTTTCAGACTCTGCAAGCTCAAACATTTCTATGTATTTCTGTAACAGACACACTCATTTGGTGGCTTAAAGTTTGCTTCTCCACACTTCAACAGCTGGAGACTTGCTTTGCTTTAAAGAACATGAAATAACTGGGAGAAGAACCTGGAGCTGACATACACACATGAAATCCTGCCATGCTCTCAGGGCACCAGGCCAACACCAGAATTGCTGCCACGGCATCTCAGTGCCCTGACTCTGCCCCTGCTGCTTGCCAAAATCAGGCTTGCATGAGTGCCAGCATCTGCTGCAAGCCACACTGTGCTTTGGATCTGTGCCTTGCCACCACCTGGAAGAAGGACTATAAATTAAAGCCTGGAACTGAAAGGCATTTGGTTTTGTGAGCTGTAGGGGACATAACATTTCTGTCTGTGTCTGCTGCTCTGAGCAGTTCACATTAGATAATAAACTGAGAGGGCTGCATGTATCTAAATCTAAACTAACTACTTAATGGTGGAACCTTTTATAAATCAGTCAACAGCAGACAGCAGCCAAACCTGATGGCAGCAGATTGACTTGATGGTGCCTATTTCAGACCCTTTGTCACTCTGCTGCTCCCTCCAAATCCCACTCTTGTTGCATCCTCTTTGTTTTAAAGGAGCACAGTTGCTGCCTTTTCCCAACCTTTGCTCAGCTGCTTTGCCCAGGGGGTTCTGTTGCAAGGGATTGCAAAGGACTAGTCTGTGGCTGGAGTCTTCACTGCTTTCCTTGTCCTTCCAGCACACTGGCCTTGGAAGCCAACATCCAGCTTCTCATCTGCATCCTCAAATCTGATGGAGGATTTTCTCAGCCCTGCATTTCCTCTTTGAGAGGTTTCCCATTTCTACATTGCCATCTGCCCTAGAATCTGCCAGGTCCCCTCCTCATGGCCTGGAATCTCCCCATTCTCTGAGCTGTGTCCTTTACAACAGAGTAGGTAATAATAAAGAATAAAAAACAGGCCCTGATGTGCAATGATTATTTAGCCTGCCTGCAAGTATGAAATGTGGCCTTTACAAGTTCTCTTGCTTCACTGTTTATTTTTGGGCTTGGTTTGGGGATTTTTGGTTAGTGGGGTTTCTTAGTTTGGGTTTGATGGCTGGGATTTTTGCCCTCTGGCTTGCTGTGTCTGTGTCCATGTGTGAGCTGTCTGTTCCTTGGCAGCAGCAGGCAGGTGTGGTTGGTCCCTGCAGCTCTCTGCCATGGCAGTCACTCAGCTGCTGTCTCTGAGCTGCTGTCCTGCCCACAGTGCTGCCTGCTGTGCTCAGGGCTCTTTTCCAGCTACTCATTTGTGAATCTATTTTGTAGGCTGGGCTCCCTGTCCCCCCATGGCCTTGGGCTCTGCTGGCAGTNAACAGGGCATGCCCCTTACCATCTTGGTGTGCCTCAGGGATAAGAACAGTGCAAGTGGAGTCATCAAACCAAACAAACCCTCCCAAGACTCTCCTTGCTCCCTGGGGAGGTTCCTCTCCCTCATGACCAGCTAATGAGAAGTTCTCTATCTCTCAAATAGGTCACTTCAGCTACTGCCATGCCATGGACAGCTCCAGACTAGATCAGATACCAGGGGAGAGAGAGATTTAATTTATTTAGTAATTCATTTTACGAGGCACTGAACAAAATGAGCACATTAAAATTGGTTTTCTAAAAGAAAAAAAAAATACACAGTATTATCACAAAGCTGATTTTGCTAAAATAAATCAAAGCATAACAAAATTCAGATAGGATTAAGCATGAAAAAGTGCTATGCTATTTTAAAATGATTTGGTACAACACAGAAAAAAATAACACAGATTATTTCTCTTGTTCTTACAAAAAATAGAACCACTTCTGTGAGCATCAGACTTGAAACATTTCCAGAGTATGAGATAGAATCAAATGGGATGGGAATGCTTTACTGGCATTTGCAAGTAGCTGTTGTGCTCTCCTCATTTACAGAACCCTCTTAGATGTTGTACTTCAAGCCCTCCACGGGTATTTGATTCTGTGAACAGCTGCTGAGCATTCCAATTGATTGCTTTTCCTTCACATGCCACTGAAGGGTTGGTTCATTTCTGCCTCTGCAGCCTGGGTGTTTATGTTTGAGCACCATCCTGAGCCTGTGTTCCAGCCCAGAGCTCCTGTGTGGATTCCAGGAGCTGCTGGGGCCCAGCCCTGTGCTCGGGGCTGCACAGGAGGCACATGCTGAGAGCTCTGAATGAAAACCCTGGAGTGCAGAGGGGCTGGGCAGCTCTGTGCCCCTCTGGCAGGAGCAGTGGGTGCTCAGTGTTGGGCTCCATGGGCACAGCACACAGGTGATGGGGCACTCAAATGCCAGGTGTGCTCCTGCCAGCAGAGGGGACACACCAGCCAAGGCTGTGGCTTCTCTGCTGGAACACAGGTGGGTCACAGGAATGGAAAAATGATCCCACGAACCCAGTGACAACCGGGAATGGCTCTGTGAAATTTTATTTCATCTAAATTTCAGTCATTTCATTTTATTTCAGTCTGAATTTTCAGTTGGTTCTGAATTACTGATGGTTCGTCAGTCTGCTTCTGAATTACAGCAGATTAAGGATGGCTCAGAGAGCCCAGGCCCACACAATTTCACATTGTGGCTCTTTTTGTATTATTACTTTATTTGAAAGGAATAAGGAAATGTATTTGAAGCTGCAAAATTTTTATTACTCCTAGTTTTTTCATGATTCAATTTTATTAAAAATACCTCAGATTAATGGAAATATTTGGAGACAGATCTGCCCCTCTTCCCAACACCTTCTAGCTTCCTTCACCTATTTTCTAAAAAAAACCCTTAGAATCAAATCAAGACAATCATTAGAACACTTCTTTCATTTCCTTTTGGAAAGCCATAAAGCCTATTATTTTTAGGCAAAATATTTTTTTTTCTTAAATAACTCTGATAAAAATACTGCATTTTTGAAGTCCTCCCTACACTTTTTCCTATGTTAATTCATAGGAAGGCTTTTTCAAATTCTCCAATTAGCTAGAATGTTTGCTACCCAGATAATAATTTGGAAATGAATTATATGTTACGTGAAATGTAATAAAAAATGTTAATCAATAAAATGCAATTGTGGCTGGCCGTGTTATGCTTTAAAAGCTAGCTAATCAGTATTGAATAGAAGCAGCAATTTTTAATGCATTCAATATTATTGCAGAGGCTCTCAGGCAGGGCACATTAATTTTCACATTAGAGATGGGCTGTTGGAGAAAATACAACATTTTAAACATGGCAATGCATTCTTTCAAGGAAGGAAAAGTTCCCAGTTTTTGCTTGGCACAATGTTAGGATACTTGGAATATTTCATTTTCTGCCAGCATATTTTAATAGGTGGAAAACTTAAGGGTATGGTTCTTGGGTTTGTTATGAGATCTGGAAAGTTGCAATGAGCTGTTGTGTGGAGACTTCTGCAGACCAGAATACTGAAATTAATGGCTGTAATTTAAACACAACCACCCATCCAGCTGTGGGGGTGGGAGCCTGGTGTTTAATTCCAGCAGAGGGACGGGCTGTGGCCAGCAGGAGGGGAAGGCAGCTGCAGTTGCAGTGATGGCCCAGCTGGGCTCCCCTGCAGCCTGTGCTGCTGTGCACATCATCCCCCTGGGTACAAACCCTGCAGGTGCCAGGCTGCTGCCTTCTCTCCCCTCTCAGCTGGCTCCTGGGCACCCTGGGGCTCTGGCTCCTGGGCACCCTGGGGCTCTGGCTTGGGAGGGATGCTGTCCTCACCTGTGTGGGGAGCTCTCCTGTTCATACCTGCACGCAGACACTTGGATTCTCTTGTCTGAAGCTGCCTTCCCTTACTAAATTGGCATATCTTAAGGTGGATATTCTAGAAAGGCTTCCAGCATGTCCTCCAGGTTTACCTGCTGCAAAATGTCCTTATCTCCTGCCTCTTACTGTGCCTCTGTTTGGCCATTCCTTTAAATGCCTGATTCAGAGGGTATCGCTGTCACTTACCTCTCTTTACATCTTTTGTCCTTAAACTTCAGACTCCTCTGCTGCAGTTCCATGTGATGCTAGCAGCAACTTAATTTTTGCTCTTTTAATTGCTTCATTTTTTGACTGTCAGCATACCAATTTGTTCTCAGGTGTGGGCGTGTAAGAGCACAGAGAAAAGTGATCTAAGACACACTTCCAAATTCATGGAAGTCTTTTCTCTGCAAGCAACTAACTTTGCTGACAGTTCTGCCTGAAGATTTTTAGTTATTAGTTCCAGTCCAGTAGCATCAGTGGATCTGGAGGAGCTCCAGTGTATCACATACTAAATAAACACACAGGCATATTTTTGCTCCCCAAAATCCATAGTGTAAAGGCATTCTCCATGAGGAAGTGAGGTTGTTGTCCTGATGGGTTTTTCCTGTGCACTTCCAGTAAGGTAAAATGTGCCTATCCACTCTCCTTTCCTTCACTTTCTTTTCTTTTCCTTGTGGATTTTCATACTTGTGTAGGAAATAACCAAAAGGGCCACATACATTCTTCCCACTGCAATGCCATAGTTTAAAAATAAATCTTCTTCATCTAGATGCTGGTCATCCAGTGTTCTTTCACTCTAATTCATCCCAAGAGATTTATTAGCAGGAACTTTAGCTGCCCTGTCTTAGATGTGGGTTCTAACAGATGAGGCATCCAAAACTTCTCTGGGCAACCTGTTTCAGTGTCTCACCACCCTCACAGTAAAGAATTCCTTCTCTATATCTAACCTCAGTTTCCCATCTTGCAGTTTGGAAATGTCTCACTGGTTTTATGATAACCTCCAAAATTTCTACTGCTGCCCTTTCTTAACAAGAGAGAAAATTCTACTATTATTTCTCTGGTATAATTGTTCTTCCCACTGAAGCCTGAATAAAGCCTGAATTCTGTATAATGTTGATACATTGGCTCATTTAGAAAAGCATTGTTAGCAGCTGATTGCTTATATAATCTCCCTGGCAATTTTTTCACGTTTAGGTTGTCCTTATTTTGTTACAAGAAAGGAACATAGAGGTTTCTACTTCGATTGGGTCCATTAATTTCCCGAAGTCATTGGGACAGCAAGGTGTTTAATCAATCTCCTATGTGGTTACAATGAGACACTATTTCTAAAGAACCTAAATTGAGTGCTTTTATTCCAAGGCTTAAGGCATTCATTAGGAACAGGCCACGTTACCCGTGGAAGATTAATACCTGTATGACCAAGGAGTAATGTAATCAGCAGTGGTGGGTTTATGGCATCATAAAAATGGGGCCAACCAAAAATCCCTGCTAAAAGATGCAGAGTTTCAAACAAACCCCCACCGCTGGTTCTGTTATCATTAACAACAAATTAAAACTAATTACTTCCTAATGACAATACTCTCTGATGTTGGAATCATAGTTTGTGGTGATTACCAAGGCAGGTGTGGAGCCAGGGGAATGCTCAGCTAACACCCGTGGAAGACATGAATGATTAGAATTAGTTCTGTAGGTTGAGCTGATTCTCTCTCAGGTTTGCAGTTCTGTATGGGAGCAGGAGGGCTCACACATCCCTCCCTCCCCAAGGATGTTCTGCTCAGGCAGGAACAATTGGGTGATTTGTAGGCACACAGCATTTCTGCCAGGTAATCTGAGGATCTGTTCAAGCTGGATGTGTTCCTCTGAAATTCTGGGAACAAGGATAGAGAAGGTGAAGAGCAGCTCCAAAATTTCAGATGCCCATTCAGCTTCCTTTTGTTAAATTTTCTAATATTATGTTAGAGAATCAAGAAGCCTTTGAAACAGCCAAAGAAGCAAAAAATTCAAATCAAAACTTTGATTACAGTTTGCTGAAGTCTCTTTCTAATCAGTGGGCTTTGGATTTTGCTCTACATAATATGTAGAATATTTATATTTGCTGAATATTTATTTTTCTGGTTTTTTCTGTATGAGTGCTGAATGCTCTTGCTGTCACACGTGGACATAATGGAACTCAATTCTCAACCATATTCATTAGTAATCACATCAGTTTTGTTTCAATGTTGTTTTCTTTTTCACTGAGACCAAAAAATTGTCAACTTTGCTGGTCAAGCAGGATCTTCTTGACTCCTAAATATAAGTGGAGAAAACAGCTCCTAGGGAGGAAAATATTCCAAAGAAGAGATTTTTTTTTTGAAAGTCCACTTCACTGCACTGATCGTTAAATACAACAAAATAATACCTGTAGGAATATGTAGAATATGTCTTAAAGAAATATGAAATAGAATTTTATGAACAGAATGGAATGTGGAAAGTCCTAATGCTGGATATTTTCTGAGGTTGAGACTGATGACTTTTAGAATACCAAAAATCTTCTGGTTTTACATTTGCACAGATTCCAGCATAAAGAGAACTGAGCTGTGTGACCTGATCATCTGACAGTTTTTCCACGAGTCAGGGTCTCACTTAGACCAAAGTGTGTTTGTGCTGGTCAGGATGAAAGCTGAGCAGAGGCTTGGTTCCTGCCAGGACCTGTCCAAAGGAGGTGCCAGGAGGATGCCTCAGTGCAGGACCGTGTCCCCTCAGTGCAGGAGAAGTGTTGGGAGTTAATTTGGTGACAGGCTGAACTGTGTTCTGCTCCAGAAGCACAAACATGGGCTTAGCTGGGAGGCAGTTCTGTACTAAGTAATTAAATAATGAAAGTTCTAAATGAATAAATAATGAAAGTTCTTTTAATGAAAGTTCTAAAATTTCTCATAAAGTTGATGTCAGTCTTGTCCAGAGGATGGCTTTTGTGTCCACTGGAAAAGAATATTTGAAAATGAAGTGCCTTAAATTTTACTGCCTCCTCTTCCTGCCTCAGCACTGCTTCTCCACCCCCACAAACATGTAATCAAATCCTAAATGCCTTGAAAATAAATTCTGTGCTTTTAAACAAAAGTTGAAATGTAGCGAAGCGTTTTCAGATCCTTCCCTCTGGGATATTACAAGCAGTACAATGATACCATTTTCTTGAAAATGTTAGCAGTGGAACGAGAATTTTCATAAACAAATGAAAGTAACTGGCTTGAATGCCAGAATATAAATGCAAATTTTGATCAGGAAATCAGTTTCTTCTTTGTATTCATGTGAAACTTATGATAAGTAGAAAGCCTCTCAAAAGCAGTGGCTGATATAAAAACATTGATAGCAAAATGAGTCTTGTAGCAGTGAGCTGTGGAACAGTGAGGTGCACTGTTCTCTCTTGGGTTCAGAAATCAGAAATTAGAAATGCCCCCTGGGCTGGAGCCCCCGTTCACATTGGCTCTTCAGCAGAGTTGAACTAAAAATCTTTCATTAATTGGTGTTATTAATGTGCTGTCTCCCTGTCCTCCTTGCCTGACTGAGGGAGCCTCCTGGGACATCCTGACTCCCATGAAGTCAGCAACTAATGTGAGTAGAGCTAAAGAGATATTAATAATCACTTTATTAAGTGATTATGTACCTTGAGCTATTGGTTTTCATTTCTTTTTTTTTTTCCAAAATAAATAAAAATTTACAAAACTAGCAAAGCCATGTAAAATATTTCCTAGTGAGGAGATGGTTGTTGAAGATGTAAATGAAATTAGGATGGTTTCCTGTAGCTTTTGATTTTCTGTGAAGGAAAAAAAAAATAGTTTGTTGAAATTTCTCCTACTTCTGTGTACTAAAAATCGGTAAAAAATGGGATTTCCATGGGGTTTCATTTGATGTTTTGTGAGATTGATATATCTGAATATTAAGCTAGTGTATTGAAAGACAAGTGAACTGTGCTGCTGCTCATCTACCAGCAAGGGACCATCACTTTAATTTAATCAATTTTCAATACATTGTACAAAAGTTGAACTTGTCTCTTCATAACTTGCTTTAAATTAACATTAAGGAGATGGTCTCCCTTGTAAATAGTGCAGTAAGCAGATAACTCAGTATTTCAATTTCTGCTCTTTAAAAAATAGTAGCCAAATCCCCTTGCTGTGTTGCTGTAAACACACGTCCCATTAGCTGTAATATATTTTTGTATTTCAAACTGCTGATAGCTCACAATGTGATCGTTGTGGGTAATGCTCTTGAACAATTCCCATCTGATGTTTCATTACCTTTTCCATAAACTGCAGCCACTCAACCAGATACCAGCCCCCATACACAGAGGTACCTGAATGAAATTAAAATTCACATTTTCTAGTGGTTGTTTTGGGTTTGTGTTTTTTGGGTTTTTTTTCCCTCCAAGGTGCTTGCTTTTCTAACCCCTCTCTTCTGCATTCATTAGGCTGGAGCAGAGCTTGAGGAGCCTGTAAGGAGCCCTCATCTGCAGGGACTCTGAATGGGTGAGTAATCTAACTGGACAGTTAAGGATTTTCTGTCTGAGCTGACTGATGTTCATTTTAATAATCTTAGACTTTTCCCCCCTTAATGTTTCAGAGGGTCATTAGTAGAGTTCAGCCTTTTTTTTTTTTTTTCCCCTTGATTGAGAATAACTTTGTGTGCCTGCTGATCCTTATGGTGAGGAGTTGCCTTGCTTGAAAAAAAAAATGTGATGATGGTAGTGTAAAAGTAGAGGGATGATTTCGCCCAAGGGTGTTTGCTTTTGATGGCACTGTATTTTCTGTGTCTCAGTTGACCAAAAGTATTCTTCCAATTCTCAAAAAGTAAAAACAGGAAAATAAAATAAAAAAAAACACCTCAACAAAACAACAAAGACATATCAACAAATAATTCACAACAGAACAGTTTATTTGCCAGATGAATTTGGAAGCTTTTATGGACTGCTCACTGCTGTGGAACACGAAACCCAGCACCAACTTATTCTTAACTATTAAGAATACATTAAATTTCCATTAATTTGTGCATTAATTTGTAGTCACTTCAAGTTTTGATTCAACTGCCTAAGGAAAGGTACTTTCATTTTCTTCAGCCTAACCAACACACAAAAGTACATCTGACAGCATTAATTTGTTATTAAGGTTAATTAATTTGTTGTTAAGGTGGATTGATATCCCTTGGGATCTCTGTAGGATGACATTCACTTTTTTAGATTCTAGAAACTGGCCCAGGGTTTCGTCCCAACACTCCCAGGGTCTGGAATAATTAAGGTAAAGGTTTGTTCTCTGTTTGCTGGCAGGCAATAGCACGTGTCCCTCTTAGCACAGTGCAGTTCATCCCATTTCTGTGCCTTCACCACAATTGGCTTTTCTCAAAGGCAATTTCCCACTTGCCTTGCTTTTTTTCTTCTTTTTTGTTTTTAATATAGGTCTATGCCTACAATTGAGAGTTTATAAAAAAATGGCTTGTCCCAAAAAGTAGATGCCTTCAGAGTATTTCTCTGAAATGCTCAGAAGTATTTCAGAAATACTGAAGTATTTTTCAGCTGTTTCTGAGCCATATGTGGCCTGTTCATTCAGACTTGGATGCTTTCCTGTTGGTACAAGTTACTGTTCCATCTATATTAACCAGCCAACCTTCAAACACAGGAACAGCTGGTTTTGGAAGGCCAAATCTGGTTGTAGATTGGCATCAAAATCGGTACTTGAGTTTAAATTGCAGTCTTCCATAATATTTATTCATGTTTTTAGAATATGCTCAGTGGGACTCCAGCCTCTGAGTGTGTAAAATTACAAAGAGTCAACTTGATGCGAGACACAAAGGGAAAAAAATCAAGTTCAAATTGCCATATCCACACACAATATTTTTTTTTTCCAAGTTCAACTCCAACTATATATTTAGGGATCTGACCTGCACATAAAAATTACCACATTTGATTCTACAATACGTTATCATTTATGTCATGAGGTTCTAAGAGTTTGTGCTTGACAATATATAACCCTGTGATGTTACTTTTTCTCATTCATTTCCTGTTTCTCTTTGGTTGGTTTCAAGCCTGAAATTCTGGTTTTTATGGAGATATCCTTGTTAGTTATAGAGCAGTCATGAACAGGAGGGGTAAGTGGTCCTGCTGTAGAACTGTGGGATTTAGTAGCAGTAAGGGTCACAAGTATTAGTAGCAAAAACTTCTCTCCACCATGTTTTAACCTTGACATTCAATGAGTGCAAATTTCAGTGATGCACCACATCATTTTCTTCAGCCTTCTATCTCTTCCAAACCTAGGGCTGAAATGACTTTTTTTTTTTTCTTTTTTTTCTTTTTTTTTTAATCAATTTGTTCTGCCACAAATGGAACTAATTTGATTGTCATTTTTATTGACTTTGTAGAGGGTGGTTGCACTTCCTAATCATATATAGTAAAAACTCATTAGCTGAGAATGAGATTTTGGCTAAGGAATTAGCTAAGAATCTGCTTTATTCTGTCACTGAGAAAGAACATGTTCTTGGTGTCTCTCACACCTGTAAGTTTATTTTTCTAAGTCCTCGTTTCCCTCTAATTACGTCTTGTTTGTGGGGTAAATTCTCTGAGCTTCATTGGAAGGAAAATCATTGTCTTTTTATCCTCCCTGTGGGGAATCCATTCCACTTGTTTACTGATATGTGTGGCAGGCTGAATAAAATGATTCCTAATTAGCATATATGAAATAATCATTGGTCTATCTGGAGCCATAATTAATGCATTAGGAAGAATTTACTGAGTGTCAAGGAGAGAGACATTAGCATAAATGAGCTTATTTTAGATGGGCTGCAATTGAGACACTGCTTCCCCCTAAGAATGTTTACCAAAATTAAGCAATAATAACGAATCAATTTACTGGGAACCATTAGTGTGTATGGTCTGAGCTGTTAACTTCAGCCCTGCTCTGAGCACCTTGAAGGAAGTTGTTGGCATCCCATAAATTCACAGGAGCACCCAGACTGTGGGGCATGAGGAGTGGAGAGGGTCCTTGGGGGCTTTCTGCAGTGTGGAAAAAGCAGATGCTGCAGGATCTTGTCACACTGCCTGCTAATGCTGAGGCTTTATTGATTAAAACATATCCCTCCTGAGAGCATAACCTGTGAAACAAAGATTATCCCTACACAAAGGTGCTTAAGTAACTCTGATTTCTCTATTGATGCTCTGTGCAAACTGCAATACAAACTCCAATTATTTTTGTGCTTTTTTTTCCTCAGTCAGTCACCAGGCATTTGTTAGCCTGGTTTTAATTTTTACAGGACTATGTACATTGAAGAATAAATGCTCTGCCCAGGGAAGAGGTAAGATTCAGGAGAATTAAAAATAGGTTATAGAACATACATGTAATATATTTTAGCATTGTCATCATTACAATAAATCTTGAAAAGATGTGACTACAAATAGAGCCTGACAGTGGGTCCATAAACAATTGAGTCTGACCTAATTTCAAGCATGAGGAACTGGTTAAACCTGCCATATCTGACTCCAGTGAGAGTCACTCTAGAAAAACTAAGACAAAACAAAGTGTCAGGTTAGGAGAAGTGAGTTCCAGTACTGCACTCCCTTCAAGAAATGGTAATCCATTGCAGAATGATAAAATTACAGTAACGAGTTGGTGTAAAATCTTTTAAGAACAATCATAACCCCTCATTAATTCACATGGGGAGAACAGCACTCTGGTTGATATCCCCTTCCTTGTCCCCAGCTTGTGGACCTCTTTCCTCTTGTATTTCCTGTGAGACCAATTCTGTTACCTGCTTTAAATCTTTGCAGCAATCCTTGCTTCAGATTCTTTTCTCTTGAGTTACAAATGAAACATCACATTACCAGTATATTGACAAACCACAAAACATACTTACCATATATAGTCATATATATATATATATGCAATAGTCTTTTTACAGCTCAATTAGAATAGATAAGTTTTTTTGCTGGTCATAATACAGGTGCCTCATTAAGTGGTATGCAGGGTGACTGCTGACATGGGAAATGCCTCTTTTGGTTGATGAAGCCTGTGTTGTCACCATCAGAACACCCAGTGTATTGATTCATTGTGGTGCTGACTTCAGACAGTGAATTAAAAACAGAATTAGTGAGGGGGCCCAAGGAAAAAACGAGGCAGCCTTGGTAATGCCCCGTGGTTCAGATGAAAGCAGCCATTCAGATTATTGAACAAATCAGTACAGAGTGCAGGAAAAACCAGTAGATAGGAAACTGTCAGAATCACAGTACTGGTAAAGAAAACCTATTTAGGCCAACTTGCTGCTGCCTTTATTGCCTCCACAGACATAATATATTTAGCAATAAAAGCCTTCCATGACCTTTTTTCTAATCAAGTTGTGAGTCTTTGTACTGGGGAAGAGTGCTGGTGATATTCCATTTTGTTTGTGCCCCTTGAGGAGGAGATGCCATATCCACCAGCATTTCAGGAGCTCCATTTCCAGGACTGGAAATTCATGCAAGCCATGGTTACCAGTGCTGTTAAACAGCACCACTGACAGTGCTGACATTTTGGCCCAGTGACAAATGTTGGAGCAAAATAAGACTATTTCCTTCAGAAAGGTCAAAGCCAAGGGAATAAACTAGCATAGCTCCAGCTCATGGAATAAAGGTGGGGAGTTGGAATCAAGATTTGTCTTTGTTTTCCTTTTGTACATGTGAATAAGAAGATTATTGTTCTGTGCTTCCACAAAGTAAACTAAAAAGGGAGGATGGAAAGAAATCCTCAGGTTTTATATCCTGTCTGTCACTGTAAATGTTCAGTCACAGGAACACCATGGGCTGTATTCCTTCATGTTAGCTGCTCTTGGTCCTCTTCTGCAACAAGCCTTGTTGAACACTTGCTCATTTTCAGCATCTACTCAAGATGCTTCCTTCAGACATCTTTAAGAGATTATTCTATACTGAAGAAGGATTAGAGAGTCTTAACAACCCAAAGTGGTAGTGGCCCTCAAAAGAGATTTATTTGTCCTCCTTCTCCCATGTCCTCCTCTCATCTTGGCCAAAGATCTCTTTGCTGTTGTTCTCACTTCTGGTGGAAGCTACTAAAAAGGTTGGAATTCCTCCTCTGCCTTTGCTCACCTGGAATTTTTGTAAGCTGTAAATAACTCTCAAGTTATTTTTAGGCACAGTCTTCCTGATAGGTTGATACAACTGAGCTCCAGGTACTTGGCCTGGGAATCAAGACGTGCTTTTGTACATTTCTGTTTCACACTGGCTTTCTTTTTAGTTGTTGCTTTCAAACACTGCAGTTGTTGAACGTTTTCTTAATAATATTTCCTGCCTTTAATGTGTTCTGAAGTGTTATTCAGACAATCTTTGGCTTTGCTATCAGAGGCTAGGATGACAGGTATGGACAATTCTCCTCAGAGAATGTAAGACTTGTACAAAAAAAAAAAATAAAAAATTGGGCATTCTATTCCAAGTTGTGAAGATGTTACACCTCACTAGTGGGAGGCTGTTAGGGATTCTGTGTGTGAGATTTCCCTGTTCCAAGAGAAGCTTTAATAGATCTTGACATTCTTGCTGTTCTGCATTCAGGGTGAAACCCTTGTCCCCCCTGCACCATTTCTGTGATGATTAGCAGGAGAGCAGCCCTCCTTTCAGTGGCAAGAGCATTGCTTTTGGTAATTCTGTCCCCTCTTCATCCCTGCTCTCACCTCACCTCAGCTGATCAGAAGATGTCACACAAAGGGCAGAAAACTTCCCTTCAGGGGAGAGCTAGGTCAGGATTTCATTTAGTCTGTGCATGAAAAACGTGGAGAATGAAGGATTCTTGGTGATGTGAGTAGGGAAGCAGCCACACAGGCAGCCACAAACCTTTCTCTGTCAGACACAAAACAAGTAAATTCCTTATCAATCCGTGGCTGAATTGACTACTGAGTTGCACCTGTTGGCAGCTTTTGGCCCTGGTGGTGGTGTCTCTCTGCCCTTCTGCTAATCTGACTTCAAACCCCAGCATTCTGATTTGATTTCACATTTGCCTTGTAATTGCAATTTAAGAATGAAAATGCTTTCAACGTATAATTCATAAAGCAGCTTATGGTCTTGCCATAATCAAAGTGGTAAAATAGAAACAGCTCACAGCACTTCGAAATGAGTACTAAGCTAATGAAAAATTATAAAATGTTAAGGGGTTGGAATGGGCCCTAAAGGTCATCTAATCCCAGCCCTCCCCTGCATGAGGGGCAGCAGAGGGGGNCTAAAGGTCATCTAATCCCAGCCCCTCTTAAAGGTCATTTGATCCCAACCCTTCCCTGCATGAGGGGAAGCAGAGGGGGAACCTGTTCCAATGTCTCAGCACCCTCACAGTGCAGTGTTTCTTCCTAATACCTGGCCTAAATCTGCCCTCTTTCAGTCCATAGCCATTACTCCTTGTCCTGTCCCTACAGTTCCTAGTTCAGGGTCTCTCTCTGGTGTCCCAGCAGGTCCCTTCAGGCCCTGGAGCATTGCTGAGGTCCCCACACAACCTTCTCTTCTCCAGGCAGAGCAACCACAATTTCCATCACTTCTAGGAGGCTGTGGAAACTTTGAAATGCTTGATAACAGTGCAGCCCAAATTAGTCTGGACAGTGCATGAAGTTAGCAGTAATTACATGGGGCTTGTATCATCATAAATTATGTGTCATCACAAATGGCATATCAGATCTGGCAAAAAGCATTTCAGTTTTTTAAGTAAAATATTTTGGTTCTGCATGTCTTGGGTCCCTGATTCAAAACTGCCTTTAGTTTTGTGCATGGGATCCTGCACTTCCAGGCTGGTTTTCAAAATAAATTCCACACTGATTGGACCAAGATCCCTTATTTTTAACAGAGACCTAACCATATATACAGGGTGTCATGAGAAAAACTTGCACAATTGATCAGAGTTTCCTCCAGCCCATCAAATTCCCTTCAGTCCATCTAGAAAGGCAGAGCAGATCCAAAAGCTTTTCTGCTCTGGGTAATTGTGTGGGTTCCAGCCAGAGGAGGATGGATTTTTGCAGTAACCAGGAAGGGGCATGGCTGGGCTCCAGAGTTTATTCTGCACCACTTCACATTGTTTGGAGGATATTTTCAATGTACAGGGCAGCATTAAGTAACACAATTAGCTGTGTAATTAATCACTTAAAGTCATTATTTTTCCTACTCATGATATGAAACTGGACAAACTGGGGCATCGACTTCATCGAGTTCCAGTGCACCCACAGACCAGGAGCTGCTGTTTCTCAGGCCAGTCTTCCTGAATACATGCAGTATATTCATACCTGTGGGTTGGTCCCAGTCCAGCTTTTACAGGCAGCTGCTTTAGCCTGTTTGGAGACATGAAAGATCCACAGAGCAGCTGTATTATTAAATCCTGACTAGTGTGATTCAGAACACACAGGGGGTTTTTTGTTATTGTGTTTTGGGTTGTTTTTTTTTTTAGTTAAGCACATTTTCATGGAAATGGGAGGGCTTGTTCTATGGAAAACAAAAAAGTGATGTATTCCTCTTCTTCACCCCCCCCAGGCTGTTGTGACAATTAATGACAATTATTATTCTTCTGTCCCACTCCCACTTAATGGACTCTAATTCTTGAGCAGCTGAGGAATGTGAACTTGCAGCATAAATGAGTGGATAGTGCCAATAAAAATCCTGCCCTGCTTTCTGGGGCTGTGCATGTGTCGCCTCCCCCCATCATTCATTTTCAAGCACTGAGATTGCAGTAATTTCTGCTTATAAATGGCATGTTGATGTGTTTGTTGCTCTGCAGTGGAGTTCAGGACTATTTCTCATCTCTTTTTGCAGTGCTCATCACCACCTCAATAGCTACAGACAAGCAAAGCTGCTCTAAGACCTGAAGAAGTTGATGCCCAGAGAAACAAACTTTCTCTGTTAATAATTCTTCAAGCAGCGACAGGAGTTCAGACTTTAACATGAGAGGTGTGTGGATTTCTGTTTCTAACTAAGCGTTTTTAAGGATTATTCTGTTTCAAACTGTGGTTATGTTTTAATTGTTGTCTCTGGGAAATAGTGCAGTTGTATTCCTGACTACCTGAGAGCTTTAAGTGTTCTCATAAATGTGATGGAGAAGATGCTAATCCTAAAAAACAATGCAGTGGGGCACTGTGACCCTTCACTGCTCACAGTTCAACCCTCACTGGTTTCCTGCCTGCCTGGGGCATCATCCATGTTCATTTCCCAGCAAGTCTGAGCCACTTCTGAGCCAGCCTGGGCTCTGTGAGGGCCCTGAGTGCCCAGGACTTTGTCATTTCTGCAGTTGCTCTCTGCTGCAGGCTTTGTGTGGCAGAGATCTCTGCACTGCCACTGGCAGAAGAGCCAGGCCTGGCTCCATTGCCAAAATTTGGCAAGTGGTTGATAGACAGACGCCTCTCAGTCCGTGCTGCAGCAGGATGTGGGCTCCTCCTTCATTCTGCATTAGCACAGTGACAATGTGCCTCAAAAACCTTGGTTCAGAAAGATGCTTAACCTTGATTTGTGAGGGCTGTCCTGGAGACTGAAAGCAGTGCATTGTTGTTCTATTTTTAGCCAATCAGGCTTAAACACGAATTTTGTACAGTCTTGCTGGACCTATCTTAAACTGAGATTGATGTGTGCCAGTATTTGTAATTCCTTGCACAAATTCTGTGCATACAGCTCTGTCTGTTCCATGTGGGGATGTTTAGCAAGGCTGCATTGTTTTCATTGTGTCTAGAGCTTAACTATCTTTGCAAAAGGCAACACCACTGAAGTTTAAACTAGGTTTTAGGTCCTTTTCTTACTGACTTGTTCAGTCTCTTATTTGCTTAAGGCGCTGTGAAAATTCTCTAATTATTTAAAACTAAACCCACATTNTACAGTCTTGCTGGACCTATCTTAAACTGAGATTGATGTGTGCCAGTATTTGTAATTTCTTGCACAAATTCTATGCATACAGCTCTGTCTGTTCCACGTGGGGATGTTTAGCAAGGCTGCATTGTTTTCATTGTGTCTAGAGCTTAACTATCTTTGCAAAAGGCAACACCACTGAAGTTTAAACTAGGTTTTAGGTCCTTTTCTTACTGACTTGTTCAGTCTCTTATTTGCTTAAGGCGCTGTGAAAATTCTCTAATTATTTAAAACTAAACCCACATTTCTGCCTCATGTCCGTGTGGATTTACGTATTTTGGTTTTTTTGAAGGTTCTAATGCAGCCCTCACATTTCTGGACATCCCTGGGCCCGTGTGGATGGGGCCCAGAGGGGTTTTGCATCCCGGCAGGGACACTCCTGGCTGTCAGGGGGAGCCTGCTGTGCCCATGAGCACACCCTGAGATTTGGCTGCAGGCAGCCACGGAGTTCCAAGGCGTTCAACTGCTCTGCCTTGTTAGTGGTCAACGTGAAAAGAGCCAAGGTCTGCCACTGAGAAATCTGAACAGCACCTTTCAGGCAAAACTTCATGCTGTGGCTTTCACTGGGGTTTTACTGGAGTTTGAATTGCCAGGAAAAGAAGAATCACGGAATGGGGAGTGAAGTGAGGCACCGGAGCTGGAGCACAGTCCTCACAAATGAATTTTACAGCCGGATGTTCAAACAGGACTGATCTGAGAAGTGCCAGCAGATCATTGCAATTCACAGATCGTGGATTGCCTCTTGGGTCCAGGATCCCTCCTGAGTGACCCTTCCCGAGGAAATGGACCTGATGTCACTGCTGCAGAGAGGCCCAGGGAGGAGGCAGCACTGCCAGGAGCTGAGGCAGGGTTTTGCAGGGCCCCAGGTGATGTGAGCCCCGGGGCTGTGCCAACAGAGCCAGAATGACACAGTGACACTCTGCACACCTCTAGGGACCAGCTCCCTGCCTGATGGCTTTAACAGGGTAAAATTGTTTTGGTGGGAACTGATGGGATGGGACTCTTGAAAAGCAGTGTGCCCCATCTCAGTCCTGCTGCAACTTTTAAGATTTCCTGGTAAAATAGACAATATTAAGAGTTTATAATTTTCACCTATTATGATTACACATTCCCATTCAATGAGTTACAGAAATGGAAAATTAATGCATCCAGTTAAAAAAAAAAAGCTAAAAAATCCCCCCCTCAAATAAGAGGTAACTAATATTTGGATAATTTTTAAAGCCAAATTAAATAATTTACATACATGAGCAGACATATATGCACCTTTACAATACATACATGAGTGTCCAAAGGGGGGCCATGAGGATGGGGAAGGGTCTGGAGGAGGAGCCTTGTGAGGAGAGGCTGAGGTCACTGGGTCTGTTCTTTCTTTGTAAAGAAATTACCCATCTGATCTGGCCAGACATAAATGTTACCTAACTCAAATCCACATTTAGAAAGTTAGAAACTTTCCTCTATGTGTATCTCGTGTATGGATTCTGTATATGAATTTTTTGTATTTTGTGGTTTTAAATGAGCTATTGCTATGCTGTCCTCTTACTTATCCTTTTTATATAATTAATATGTAGTAATCTGCAATTAAAACATTACTCATATCCTTCTGTGGTTTAAAAATAATGGAAATTATCCTTCCTTTTGACTGTTATTTTCAGAAGGTTGTTTAAATCTGAGCAGTGAGAGCAAGAGGACCTGAATGCTGTCCTTGATTTTGTCACTTCTNACTTTAAAATAAATTTTTAAAAAAGTGAAGCAGATGTTGATTACCAAGCACTAATGTAGTGCTTTCATGCACAGCTAGGATGCTGCTCATGAATATACATTAATCTGATGTTGTTATGGTTGTGTACAATCAAAAGACACTAACCAATGCTGTTTCATTCTGGAAATGTTTGTGAAATGGAAAGGAAGCACAGCAGTGACCACAGTGCAGGATAGTTCTGGATTACATAAAATCCTGCACTGCCTTTTCAGCTTTGCTGGTCAATTTTTTTTTTCTTCTTTTTCTTTTTTTCTCCTCATTCTTCATCCTACTTTTAGACTATTTCTTTACATTTCAATGGAGCTTGGGTGACTCTAGTCAAATAGAATAATGTGAAAATAAAGTGCTTGGGTTTAAATAATGTTATATCATTTAGGTATATCAATTATATCATGATATGTCCTTGTTATCAGCATCTGAACTGACTGTCTACTTTTGTATTCCAAGGAAATAAAAAGCTACGTGTGGAACACAACTCATTTCTCTTTGGAGTGAATATGTAAATAGGAGCAGAGAACTGTGCTACTGAAATGCTCATTTCTCCCTACTGGCTCTCGTGTGAGTTTACTTGGCTTGCAAAAATGTGAATGGCTAAAAAGTGGGGACATCCAAAATAAAATGGATCTCATTATTGGGGTGCTCCCCAGCTCCAACAGCATCACTGCAGTTGTTGTAAAATTTAAAAAAATAGCAATGGAAAGCTGCAATTAAAATCAGTAGGCCTCAGGTAAAACCTTGAGTGACAACAGGTTCTGCTCCTGCTGCACTTTCTCAGTTTTTTTCCTGCAAACCCAACTGGTTTGGGCTTGGCCCTGAGTGTGCTGCCCCTTCCTGCTTATTTTATTCTGTACTGCCCATATCACACTTGATTCAATCTGCCACATCTCTCTCATAATTTTTTAAATACGTTTTCCTATGCAATTTTTAGGGCAACGTAAATGTGTGGGTTTCATTGGAAAGGTGTTTCCCTTTCTTTTCCTTCTTTTTTTTTTTTTTTTCTCCTTCAAACACTCCCAGAAGGTAAGAACAGGAACTCTCTGAAAACCAATCTGGGAAGAGTGCAGTCAGCAGATGAAGGCCTGTTCTGAGCCTTCATTTTCCTCTCTCACCATCCTGACTGATCTTTGGCAGAGCAAGGCAGACACGTGGGCTGTATTTCTCCCCCAGATCCCTCTCGACAGGCTCAGCAGGCTCCAGGATGGCAATTGATTGCAGCTTAAACACGCCTGTGAACGGCAGGAGCTGCGCCATCGCTCCCCTGGGTTTCCTAAAACACATCTCCAAGTTTCTCACACACATTCTGTGTTTTCCTGCAGGGCTGAACCCGACAAAACTGCTCTGAAAATGCAGTGAGGATGCTTAGAGAGCTCAGCATTGTGGCAGGGACAGAGGCACTGGGTTCCTCTCTCCTCTGAGGAACAGTGCAGGAAGGTGTTCACAGTTCACACTAGATTGCTTCACTACACCATTCAGCCCCATCAAGTTGTTATGTACAAAATAATTATCATTTCCATGGCTCTGAAGGAGTAAATTCAACTGCCTGATCCCTTTCTATCCCTATCCCTTCCTGCTCCTCGTGTCCATCAAATAGAAGTGCAAAATATTTTGCTTCCCCAAAAGGTGCTGTAAGTAATTCTTACTGAAAGCAGAGGGAGGAGGAGATGGAGTTTCACAGGAAGTTGTGCTGGCTGTTTTTTGCCAGCGTGGATTTAAAGGCACCCACCAGGAAAACAGTGTCATTTCCTCTGCTGGCGGGGTTTGGCGTCACGCTTTTACGTGGACTCAGTGTTTTTGCCCTTGCAAAAAGGGCAGGAAGAAAAAAGGAAAGGAAGAAAATTGTTTTGTACCTGTTGTTGAAAAAGGCTAGACCAGGAAAATAATGAAGAGCTGATGGAATTGGGAAGCACAGTGGCTCAGGACTGCTGGCTGTGCATATTTAATCTGGCCAGATAAGGCCAGGAAACACTTGGTTCTGATTTTTCTGTCAGTAATTTCACATCTATTAGATAACTCTGAATGCAGTAGTAAGACTGCTATTTTAACTGCATATGAGATGCATTTCAGGTCTTACTCACAATTCTGGCTTCACATCTCAGGCCTGTCACTACTGAAAGATTGAACAAATGTACAGGAATGATTAATTCCTGAGAATAAAAGCTGACAATAAAAACCCAAGCCAGCAGGTCTGTAGGATGCTTGAGCTTGCCTAGCACACTAGGGGGTTTTTTTGAACTAAGCAAAATTACCTTTTTTTTTCCCCCGGTGACATCCAGGACACAGCTTTTCAAGGTCAAAAAGCTGCTAAAACTCATCCAGCCATTCTCTTTTTTAAAACATTCTAGGGGAAGGGAGGGAGCAAAGGTAAGCTGCTGCCTTTGTGATGTTCTCAGTTTGCTAAACTGGATTCACCATGGTATCTGGCCCCCTTTTTAGACTTCTTTATTCTCCCCAGGCTTCCAATTTAAGCCAGTGACTGAAGGCAGCAAAATGCTGGTTTCACAGCACTGACAAGAGAGCTTTGTGCAGTAAGTTTGTCATTTAAAACCATCCTGTGCTCCCAAAGTTGGGGCTTGAATCCAGTCTGAATAAGGCTCTTGAACTTTCTGAGATTGTCATGCTGTGGGATGGAGAGGCTTTCTCAAATTCATTGCATTATACATGTAAGAAGAATGAGGTGCAGGTGCTTTGTTGGAGTTGCTCTTTCTGGGAATGTACTCCTTTTCTGATCCACATGGACAGTGTGTTTCCTCTGCCTGCCAAATAGAGGTGCATCCATGCAGCTCATTTGATTTCTAACTATCTTGTAAAACCAAGCAGTACTTTTCTTCCTCTTTCTCATTAACTGAACTTGGTACATAATTGTTGATACGTTCTGCATGGTGGCTGCATGCCCATAATGATTGGGTTATGACACCAGCTCAGCTGGATTTACTGTAACACTTCACAGCCAGTGGCTTTCCCTTTTTCATCAGGAATATGGTGGGAAAAAAAACAACAACAAAAAGAGAGATGTTTCTCCCCCATTTGGCACAATCAAACCTGATATGCACACTGCAGTCACTGCCAGAGAGCACTCCAAAGCCTCTTGACCTCACTTCTGTAGGTACAGAGAACTTTTGGGCTCAGGAAAATGGTGTAGGTTTGCTCCACTCTGTGGGGCAGATTTATCCCCTGGGGCTCCCCTGCTTTTCCCTAGGCCAGAACCACCTCAGAACTGTGTGATCTTACACACCTGAGATCATCAAGGCCAACCATGAGCCCACCACCACCCATGTTCAGCACTGAACCATGTCCCCAAGTGCCACATCCCTGCATTGTTGGACACTTCCAGGGATGGTGGTCACTTCCTTGGGCACCCTGTCACAGCACCTGATCCCTCTTCCAGTGAGGAATTTCTTTGTAATGACCAATCTAAACCTTCCTTGGCACAGCTTGAGGCCATTATTTCTCATCCTAGCACTTGTTACTTGGAAGAAGAAGGACTCCCACCTGTTTGTAACCTCCTGTCAGGGAATTGTAGGGAAATGTAGGGAATTGTAGGGAATTGTAGCTCCCTCAGCCTCTCCTTGTGTTCCACCCCATTCCTTCCCCACCCCTGCTGCCCTTCTCTGGACATTCTCCAGCACCCAGCCCATGGGTTGTCAAGTTTTCTCACCAGTGCAAACAAAAGGGATAAAAATCTGAAAGCCAAGGCTNTTTTTTTCTCAAACAATTAATTTTAATTAATTAACTAAAGCTGTCACAGTCAGACCCACCAGGTTATGTACTGGTTTCTCTTCTAGAAAGGATCACATGGTGAATGACTAATCCAAGAGAAAATTCAGACTGTCCATTGCACAAGGAGGTGAAGTGAAGGATATTCACATGGAAAATAAGAAAGAGGCTGAACCTTAAAGTGAATAGCATTGGATTTTGATTTTAAAATGCAGACAACTTTAGAATTACAGTTAAGGACTGTATGGAATGATATCTGGAGTACAAAATACAAAATAAGAATTAAAATACTGCCTGATAAGGTATAGTGAGGCACAGCACTTTAAAATGCCTTCAGTCAGAATACCTTAAACTGTTGAAAATATCCTTTAATTCCACTACTTTAAAAAGTAATCAAGTCCATAAGTTAGAGGTAAAGGAGGGGATAACTGATTTGAAAGCTGAAAGACTGCAAAGTGAACAGCAACCAGACATGGCATTCTTAACTTAAAAAAAAGAGCTATTAAAATGTGGAAAGAGCAGATCCTGGACAGACCAAAGGGAAAAGAAGTTGTAGCAGATGAAAATGGTGTCACCAAAAATCTTCAAGCTTCTCTTCTCTTCTAATGTATGACTATAATGATGTATGTAAGTCTCCAAGAAATGTTTGTGTTTGTGGACTCTTTGGGAAGTTATCAGTCCTTGGTGGCAGATCTACGTGAATAAAAATCTGAATTTCATTTCACATTGTATGGTAAAGAAGGAGAAATTCAAGGGAAAAGAGTTAATTTCTTGCCAGCTATCACTTCCCCTTTTGTGACTGAAAAAATCCTTAATTTGGGCTGGGAAATTTTCATTCAGTCATATTTTGCACCTTTTTTAAAAAAACCTTTTTTTTTTCCCCACTAACCACAGGATGCACAAAGCTCAACTGATTTTTTTATTTAAATGGCTAAATCCAAAATTTAGATTCCCAAAAGCCTTCCCAGTGACTAGTTAAGCCTGCAGATACCCACTTGTCCACTCCCTAGGATACTTCAGTAGCTGTCCACTGAGCCAACATAGAACCTTTTCCTAGTGAGCAGCATGGTGCTTAATCTCCAGCAGGATTCAGAAATCAGATTTTTTCCTTTCCCATAATGCCTGCAAAGACTGATCAAATGAATACACTTTTAACAGAAAGCCAGGTGAGATTTCGTGCTGACCACAGAGGAAAGGAAGAAGAAACATGTTGTACATTTCCCTTATTATTTACTTAGACCCTGGTGTTCATAGGTTCCACCCAGAGGATGAGAAACTGAGCTTCAAATCCTCCTATTGTTTGTTTAAAGCAGGAGTTTGTTTCCAGGAGCATGTGCTTCTGCAGTCTGAGATAAACTTCTCACCATCTCTGCCATCAGAGCCCTCCTGCAGCCCTTCCCTTCCTGGGAGGTGAAACTTGAGCCCATCCCTTTAGGATTCCCTGCCAAGAGTTTAGACTGCAAGAGAAAAAGACCAGGACATGCCACAAACAACTGGGATTGATATTTCCCAGTTCAGAACTATCCCAGCCCCAAATCCTCTCTGCTGCAGCAGATTGGGTGAGACCTTGTGTGCTGTGCATGGAATGTGGTGCTGCTGGGAAAATCTCATGTGGCTGCACGTTCTCAGTGGTTCTCAGCCCTGTGCTTTGGGATGGGATCCACACCTGAGCTTCTGCACAAGGTTAATAAAAACGGAAGGAGGAGAAGAAAAACATGTCAAATGATGAAGCTGCAGTGAACTCCATTTGGATTATGACTAGAGCTCAGTTATTCCTTGGGAAAGTTA
>VXBB01020590.1:0-17310 GCA_013399915.1 Illadopsis cleaveri | reverse complement strand
GAAAACAGCAGACAACAGGCGGTCGCGGTTGGCGGCGCGGCAGGGCCCGGGCGGGGGCGGGCGGAGATGAAGGAAGGCCGGGCCAGGGAAGGGGCGCGGCGGTGCCTGCTCCGCTCCGTCTCTCGTGCCCCCACGCACCCCGGATAGACGTAGGACACCGACCTGCTCCCGCTGCTTCCGCGCCGAGCAGAGACTGAGTCACGACGAATTTGTGATCCGGAGCGAAGAGCCGCCTCGCGTCCTGCTGGGTCCTAGCGCCGGGCACGGCTCCGCCCGCCCGGGCCGCCTCGGGGCTGCCGGCGCCGCCGTCCGCCTTTCCCCGGTGCGTCTCACGCTGCCAGGAGCCTGCGGGCGACAGAACGCGAGCACCTCAATCCTGGGGGTTTCCCGACGGGAAACGGAGAGCCCACGCCGCCCCCATACGAAAAGCAGACAGAAATTTCCAGTGAACGGGACAGGCGAGGGGCGAACGGGCGCCCTGGGCCCGGCCCAGCCCCCTGGGATAGCGCCCGGCAGCGAGTGCGGAGCCTCTCGCCTTCTTCCCACGGAAGCGAAGTGCGAGCGCGAAACCAGACCCCGGTGTCAGGAACGTGGTACCTGCTGCACTTGTACGTCATTTGGCTGAGTGCCGAGCGGAGCTCAGAAGTTCCCAATTTCACGTGTAAAGAGGGAACAGGGCGAAGTACGCAGGGAAGTAGGGGGAGGCTGGGGCGTGCAAACTCCAAAGAAAATGCTTTGAATACCTACTGTATCTTAAATTCAGCCCCAAAATATATCACGGGAGATCTCCGGTTAAAATTGACAATTTAGATACATACATACTGCATATGTATGTATGTAAAATATGCATTACACATGTATGCATATAGGGGTTTTTATTTATTATACTAACAGAAGAAAGAATACATTTTGTTTAAAACTGGTCTAAAACGTGAAAAAGCCAGTAATGCCCTGGTTTTTTTACAATCTTACTTTTTCTTACGGTGTTAGTAAGCACCTCACTTGACATAGTTTCTGCTGCTTCTGCTGCAGTACAGAACTCGGTTGAAACATTGCACAACTCAGCCATAACATAAGTGCTCAGAGGCACTGAGACAAAATACTGATTCCTAAGGGTGGATCCCAGACAATTTGCTATATGGTTATTTGTCTCACCTCCCCAACACTGACTGTCCAGTCCAAGGTGCTATGAAGTGTCCTTAGCTAACTTTTCTTCTATTACCATGTGATGTTATTCTTGAAGGAGACAAAATCAGTACTGAATTGTCTCCGACAAAACAGGAAAAGAAGTCATCACAGGCAAGACATAAGATGGGTAGTGTACTTATACTACATATGTGGATAATTAGTGAAAGATACTTTTTGATGAACCAGGAAAGAATGTACAGTGGATTATGAAGTAGAGAAATATGCAGAGAAGTACACGTGTAGCACACAAGATAAAATCAATGGAGAGAACAAAAACAGCTTATTAAAAAAATAAAAAAAGAAATCAGAAGTAAGATCTATTAAGCTCTTCTATTTTAGAAACTGCTGTACTTATCTTGGGACTTTTTGGGAGACTACAAAAACTGAGCACCTCTTGAGAGTTTGCAGCACCTAAACAAGATTAAGTCAGTAAGGTAGGTACATAAAGACATACCATTACTTAGTAGGAAAAAATGGGCACAAGATTTACATGAGATTTTTCTGATCAGGGTGAATCTCCACTCATTTCCCTCTAGTACAGGAACATATCAAAAGAAAAGGATTTTGACCCAGACCATTACAACTAATGTTAATGGCTCACACTTTATGGGCAGGAGAGATCTTTCTGAGATGCATGCATAGCTGGAACAGATGAAAGCTGAAGTGCAACAAATCAGGGAAGAGTTAATGTGGGCCTCATTCATCTAACTGTGCCTTGGCAGTAAGGTTGTAGAAATTGTTTTTTCTTTGAGACTTCTGTCCCACATCTGTTAAGTTTTTGAACTTGATTAGAGCTTCAAAAGTAACTACTCAGAAATTATGACACAAGGATTATATCTGTCTAATATTGTCTGGAAACCAAGTGTGCTAAAGAAGAACAACATCAAGTATGGGAAACAAGGGAAGAGATCAGAAAGGAAGATTGAGAGACTGAACAGGAAAGAGCAGGTAGAGAAGCATGAGACAGATCCATAAATAAGAAGAATGTAGGTTTCCTTTCCAAGAATGTAACTAGAACTCAATCCTGGTAAGAATTTCCACTTCTGCAGTGGAAAGGACAGAAAAAGGCCTACAAATTGGAGCCTCTGCAGAAGACCTCTGGTGGAGATGTTTAAGAGCTTTACATGATCATCCTCCACGACAGGTAAGAATAATTTATGAGACATTATTAAGATGAGAAGGTATTCTGCAAGATGAGGTGTCTCCTCCAGCTTCTATATATGAAACAGGTATAAAATCTGAGGAGGAACCTATCTCTAGTCCTCCAAATTATGTAAGGAAGCAGAAGCAGTCAAAATAATTTGACTGAGAGAACAAAAATTTCAAGTTGAAAGCATTACAGAAAAAAAAGAGACAATTGCTTATTTCTGTATGCTTTGCATTTATATATTTGTATGCTTTGCCTTTTTTGTCTTCTACTACCTATTTTCCCCAAGCAAGAATCTTCCTGTATAGAAAGAAAATCAGAATCAATGTCAGACAAAGTACCCAAGGCATGAATGCTACCCTCCAAAACACAGCATGGTTCATCCCCCTTATCAGCAAAATGCAGCAGAACTGAATCTGACACACTTCGTCTATATATGTTAAGATTACAGAAGTTCTCTGAAGGCAGAAGCCTTGCACAAATGCTGAGGAATATTTGATTTCTCTATTATCCAGAATTCAGATGTCATGCACTAGCCATAATCCACTGTTATGCAATGTGTAACATTGAAAACAAATAAACCAGTTACAGGCCCAAACACTAATCTATTTCTTTAAGGTGTTTCTCTCTTCACAGACCTTGCAATTTCTACTTAAGTGTCCACAAAAAGCATGTAATTTTTTTTATCTTCTGTTTTCTTGACCTCTTCCATTTCTCTCTCAGAATTTCCCACTAATTCAGGCTGAAATGACACATACCTGGCATACAAGGAAACAAAAGAAATGGCTACAATATGTACTGCTGCTAGAAAATTCAAAATCCAGGTTTTTTAAAGTAGTAGCTGTGAATGTATGAGAATTTGATTGCTGCTTCTTCCCAAGGTGATTAACCCAACTTTTTCCTGCAAAGTGCTCTTACCATCACATTAGAGTGTATTTGGCGCTAGGTCTTTTAATCTCTCCTGTTGCTTTTCATTATGTTATAAACAGATACTAACAGGAACTTGGAATAGAATCTGGTTTCTGATAAGCAACATGTATTAACTGACAGCTGATAGTCAAAACATATAGACAGAACAAATAGGAGATTCATAATAGAATACCCACCCCATCCCTCTGTAGTCCCACTGCAAAAGAAACAGGGGACTGGTGCAAATCCCTCCCAACAATCAACCAGAAGAGAGACTGAGATCGGCACTGCTAGAAAGATGTCCCAACCCTCAAATGCCATAGATTCCAAGCTGTACATTTGGAAACTACAACTTGTCATTGCCAATGGTTTTGAAACTAGTTTCAAATAATTATTCTCTAATAAAAATTAATTCTCAAAATAGTCCTAATTTCAGAATCATTTGACAGTTTCAGCCACCTTACCTTTTTGAAAATTTTTCTCACTCTTTCGTTTTATTCCATTGGTAATATTGAAATTTAAAAAAAAAAAAAAGTTTTGAGATAATTCTAATAGCAACCTTCTTGTCATAAAATTCAAGCATTTTAACCTGTTATATTGGTATTTAACAATGGTAATCAATAATTCAATCAACTGCTAAAATCCAGACTTTTGAATTTCCACACAAACTGCTTATAGTGTTTCTGTGCAAAGGAAATAAATTCAATAGTAGCTTTCTGTGTAAACCCCTTTATGTCAAGCTAAGAGTGATGTAGATTAAGCAAAGCAGGAAAAAAGCTCCCATAACACAGAATAAATGTGTTTATGTGAAGGAGATCATGCAGAATAGCTACTGCTACACCATTTTGCAATGCCTTGTGCCTGGAGACATGCCCTAAGCAATCACTTCAAAAAAATGCTGGTAGTCCTCACGTCCAACATATCAAATGAGCATCCATTCTAAAACATGTGGTGCAGTCTGAGTTCAGCTATATGATACAAGATTAATATTTATTATACAATTAATTTGAATAGTCTTATGAAGAAGACAGTTCGACCCTGTGAAGCACCAGAAAAATTACAAAGGAGATGATATTAAGCCAGTTTGAAAGGATTTTGTGTTCCTGTCTAAAACATCTATGAAATTAATTTTCTACTTTTCTAGACCTGATTGGTTATGATAGAAGGATTGTTTTAAACAGAAGCCCAAGCAAACTTTAGAAAAATATTTTTAAGATGAGGTCTCAACATTACTTCGTATTTGTGTTGAATTGTATAAAAGTAGGTGCCAGAAGAGGCTGCAATCTTGCTGTTTTCTAATGCAACACTAACCAATTCCACTATTGCAACTGTAATTCTGTTGAAGGTAGAACTTTGTGGTTAAGCCTGGGAAAAAGGGTATTAAGTTGCCAAATGGAGTGGAATCTCTTCCTGGTAACTAAGGTTGCAAAAATCCCCTCATTTTTAAAGAGTTCTTCAATGTCACACTGGATGACAAAAGGCCAAGAGGAAAACCACCCAGCAGAAGATAATCCAAATTCAATATGATCTGTTATAAAAGCCTTGGACTAAAGAAGTTTTGTGGAATCTACCAAACGAAGAATGTACTTCATTGGTAGGGTTAAGACTATGTTAAAAAATAACTTTTTTTTGCTACCTATAGACACAATTTCTTCTTTCTCTGAGGAGCAAATTGACAACAACATATGGGCTTTCAGGTAATGAAACTTCAGATTTGTGTACCATTAACTGACCTTTTTTTTCTACTGTTATTCATTCTGTCTGGTCAGTAGGTCTAGCAGCAGAATAAGAAGCTGAAGAAATGTACTGAGAGAAATGTTAGCTTTCTACCCTCCTGACATAATTCTAGCTAGAATTTGTTTTGTCTGGTGTATGAAACAAGAAAGCTGTATGTCTACAAATGTTCCCGTAGTACAACACCTCGTAATGAAGCTGAACTCAAATTTCCTGGAACACTGGCATTTCAATATTCACGGCAAATAAATCTGTAATGTGATTTGTGGTCTGAGGAACACCATCAGTTTGATGATAGACTTTTTCTGAGGGTATCTACAGTTACAATCACCTATCTGCTCATGAAATCTGTTACACAGTTGCCTGTGTGAAAGGGAGAGCTGTTCTGACTCACTATTGTTGCAGTCACCACGCATGATCTCATGGCTTCTTTTCTCAAAGGTGAGAAGCAGTGTTTCTGTCTGTAGATAATGTCTGTAAAACCCTGCACTGTGGAATCCCATTGAACACATGAACTAATACTCAGGATAAACTGACAGCCTGTAATTCCATTCTACTGACAGAAGTACATTCCCTCTTCATTTAATGAATACCTCTGCTTCTCATGCACCAAATGAGCATAGAGGAAAGAGCACATTAATACAGTTTCTATGTATACAAAGGTACAAAACCATCATACCATTGCAGATAAAATGGATTACCGGCCTCAGCATGCACTAATATTTCTTGCTTTGTAGAACAATTAAGTCTTAATTCAAATTAGGATAACAAACACCAACATATAGCACAGGATTATGTACAGGTCAGAACTGAACCCCAAATCTCTTGCTGTTCATGGGTTAAATCACACCTATAACATTTTCAGCTGCAGGGACAAAAACCTGTCAAGCTTTCACCAACTAAAACATCATCAAAGCATTTTGATTTTGAATTCTGCTTTGACAGGATGGAACACCATTCTTATAATTCATGAAATGTTCAGCTGAACGAAGTAGTAGACAGTGCAAAACTGCAAAGATCTCAAGATTTTAAATGCCTTTGATTAGCTGATCTAGACAAGGAGACACCATCTCTTCAAATGTACCAGTATGAGAGGACAAGAGGAAATGATCTTAAGGTGAGATTCTGACATTAGAAAAAAAATTTCACTGTTAGGGTGGTCAAGTATTGTAACAGGTTGCCCAAGGAGGTGGTGGAGTCACAAATCCTGGAAGTGTGCAACAAGCATCTGGACCTGGCACTGAGTGATATAGTTTGGTGGTTTAGGGGTGACGGTGGTAGTGCTGGATTGTGAGCCTGATATTTCTGGGTCTGAGAGATTTTATCCTCCTACCAGCTGCCAACTTTTTCCCAAGGAAAAATGTCTCAAGAAAGTTTCTTCTCAAAACAATCTTTCTCCAGGTGGTGTTTTGCTGTTTCTCTAATTTAACCAATAGGATTAGAGAGGTGTCATTCCTTTTCACCAATCATGTTAAGTCTGTATCAGAACACCTTATAAAAGGTAGTAAAAATTAGACAATAAAACCCTTTTTTCTATGCTCTTTACCTTCTGAAATATTTGGAGTCTTTCATCTTTCTTTCGTGTCCTACAGTGACACTGGATGGATGCTTGGACTGGACAATTTTCTAGGTCCCTTCCAACCTTGATGATTCTACGATTCTATGATCATTTCCACAGCTAGAGATATCAAGTGGAAAAACAGTGCATGGCTAATGATTTGTGCCACTGTAATCACACATGTTGGATAGTAAAATGGCAGTAGATGCTTTTAATGCTGGCTGTCAGAAAATGATCTCAAACTCAATGGAGAGCTGTTTGGGAAAAACATCCCCTCAAGAATTTGTGACAGAAAATACCAGATCAATCAGCTGAAATCTTGAATGGTAAAGGGAGTAAGTGGGTGTAAAAAGGATGAAAGGCATCATTCTGGAGAGTCCAGTCTTATTTAAACCTCTGCTGTCAAATTTCATGTCTGAAATCCAGCATGTGCTTTTTGCCTTCTTAAAATTCTTTTAAGCATGATTAATGTCAAGAGCATATGAACCCTTTTCTACTCCCTACTTGGAGTATACAGTAAGATTTTTTTTTCTCTGAGCTGCAGGAGGCAAAGCAGCTAGTATCTGCTGGAGGATTTTTGCTCAACTTCAGTTTTTCTAATTGGTAATTCAGGCTTTCCCAAGACGCAGATAAAAATCAAAATGATACACAGCTTTTGAACCTCTTCCTTGTGATAGATCAGAATGCAGATGTGAGGATCTGAAACATTTGAGGAAGACATCTGAGGAAAATAGCAGATATAACTTAAAAATGAAGCTACGGCTGAAAAAACCCATATACATGGATGGGTATAAACCAGTGAAAAATGAGATGCAGCCCCTGAAATTCCAGCCTTCATTTTCTTTCAGTTATACATTCATTCTTATCAACTAACAGAGGCTAATAAAAACAAAGATGCTAACAGATTCCTGTTTTGACTTACTGCATGATTGAGAAGGTAGTCCCAGCCCCTGCAGATCTTGGAAGGAAAGTCATACAAGGAGAGACTCCATGGTGCCTCTTCCTCTCACAATGGCTCAGCCAAGACAGACAGGGCCTTTGTGTGAGCCCTGGTGGCATAGGCACGTGATAAACATCTGTTGCTCTTCTTTTACAATAATGTTTGCAGACAAAATCATCCCTGCTGCTAAAACCAGAAAATGTAAAGGAGATTGCACCTCATCATGGGACAGTGCCAAATTTGGGGAAGTTCTTGGCCCTGAAAGAATGCATTGTTTATTTAAAATTAAGTTGTTCACCATTATTAAAAACTTAATCTAAGTAACCAGTGATCTGTTTTTAGGCTAACTTTGAAAAAATATGCACTATGATGAACCAAAACACATACAGTTCTCCAACTGTTGTCAATATGTAGGTGCTTTTAAACAATCAAGTTTAGTGTAAAATATATATAAAGTACTGATATATCCCCAAGGAGCAGTTCATTAATTTAAATTCCTTTTTGTACAATGCTATCTTAACAATAATAAATAATAATAATACATTAGAAGGTAAAAATTAGGAATCTCATCAAATAAGAAAAAGAACTTGTAAAGGGGCTGAAGATCTTTTGCTAGTAGAAAAAAGTAACAAATACAAGTCAAATGGCATATTTATTTGTAAGTATGTTTTGATGCATAAACGATGTAAAAAATATCTATTGTGGAAAAGAAAAGCTGAATTGAAACCAAATACAAAAAATTAAATCTTTTGGCCTTCCAATTTAAATTATTAAAATTAGTTATTTTACACTGTTTAAATCATACCACTGTCTTTTCATAGTATGCGCCCACTGTAAAGAAACCAGTTGTAAAGAAAAATACTTCTTTTCAAAATACTGAGAAGTCTCTGGAAAGCCCATCAGGCAAAATTAGGAATTCAGTACAGGATTCAAGGCAAAAGTGATACTGGGGGCGTTAAGAACTGATTAATCAGGATTAGGTTTAATTTTTACTTCTTGGCAAAATACCTTGCATCCCAGGATACAGAGAATTCAGAAGCACACACCTACCTTCCTCCCAGTCTTTTTCTGAACTCTCTGTGTGTTTTAAAACCTTTACACACAGAACATGCACTGAGACATGCACCTGTCAGTGACACTACCACTGTCTGATCTGTCATTGGCGACAACATTGGTGCTTTGGTGATACTTGCAATACTGACAGCAACAGTGCTGGCTAAACCATCATCACTGCCCATTGTAATAGAATGCTGGAGTATTTCCCCCTGCATTGTAGATGAATTTCCTTACTGCAGTGATCTATTAGTCCCTGTGTGTCTCCAGTGGGCAGTTATCTGTCCTGCATAGGGATTAATGGGTGGAGTCATATATGAGCTGGCAGGTACACAAATGGAAGATCAACAAACCTTCAGAAAGAACTGGAATTCAATCTTACCCAGTGAGCCTGAGTACAGGGTGTTCTCTAATCCCTAATGTCAGAGAAATATTCCAAAATTACATCCTTGTGGAAAAGAGTGAGGAAATAATTACTGATCTGGAATGGAGCTCCTTCCAAAGGAGGATGGGTTCATCAGTGAGAGCAGTCAATTGCTCCAACCACACACATGAACAAAAGGACGATACACTACCCATTCTAACCAAAGAAGCAAAACTTTTAAAGTGAATAAGCAAATAGGACTTACTGATTTTAATGAGAATGCTAACGAATAACTGCACATTTCTTTTCAAGCCTCAGATGAACAAGGGAGTAAAAAACAACGATGGATAAAGGCAGAAGTACTGCCACCCCCAAACTGTTCCTGCATATATATACACAGTGGAATTTGCAGACACATCAAAAACAATGTTTTTGCCTTCTCTAAATATCAGTATTTTCAGACGGTAAGTAATTATATGAATTGGATGTATGACTTTTTAATATAACAAACAGTTATGATCCCAGCGCTTCAAGATTAACTTGGTAGAAATTTTGTGAGACAACTACAAAAGAACAGAGAAATGACTGTCTTATTAAAGACAAATTATTAATACAAATTAAAACAGTATTAAAAATTCCTAAAGAAAATTTCCAGTTTTCATCTGACAAAAGCAATAAAACCGACTGGATGTTGTGGCAAGGAAAACAGCATAATCTTAGGAGTGAAAACTATTTCAATTAATAGATACACAGTGAATATCTAATAGAAATGGCCAGTGGAAGAACGCTTCAACTTCTTCAGTTTAGGCATGTTCAGTCATATTCTCAATGCTCTCGGACATCACATCTGAAGATGAGATTTTAGAGGGATCTCAGACTTCCAATTAAACAAGATGTTCAAGTTGTTATAGTTTGATGCCAACAGACATCACAGAAGAAAACTTGAAGAGTTCTTCTACACAGATCTTCATGGCCCTTTCCAGCAATGAATGTTAAGAGATCACTGACAGGTAGACAGTGGACTTATACTGTCTAGTTTAAAAAAGGCACACCTACAGGAAGCAATTTAAAAACAAAAGTATAACAGTTTAATTCTTACTGTATTCCCTCATTTCTAGCCTTGTTTTTTCAAAAAAGTATTCTCACAACTGTAGCTGTGAGATCAGCTTTGAAGCAATGCTGAACCAGTGTAAAGGAAATTGCAAGCAAGTCTGAATGTAAGCAATTCACCTTACCTAAAGGTCCTGTGCTGAAGTGGCTACACAGCTGTTTCTGCACAGATGGAGATTGATACTGTACAAATGAATGATCTCATAAAATGCCTTGGGCAGCTCAATGCAGCCTTAATCAACTTGCTACCAGTCTCCTTAGCAATTCTTTTACCTTTCTGGTTAAAATGCAGCATTTCATAAAAGAAGAAACATGAGAAACCAAAAAATAAATTACAAGTACATTATGCATTCAGGTTAGAAAAGCGACATAAAGAATCTGAACATTTAAAAATGTAATTAGATGGGGAATTTAATTGTAGTTCTTACTTACGTTGTAAGTAATATTTTAGTAATTTAAATACTTATATGTTGGTTTGTGAAGGATATCAGAATGTATTTGAATCAGTCACTAGTTGTTGTGATCAGTTCCTTAGTCTGTAAATGATACATAAGTAAATTTATTCCTTTAAAATGCTACTAACAAAACAATCAATGCAAAACAAAAAATTCAAGTTTTTTAAAGGTTTGGTTTTCTTTTTCCCTTGCACAAAATAAAAGAAATTTATTTAGTGGAGAAACTGTAATTTAAAATAATTCAATCTGCCTTAAACACGTAGGTCATTTAATAAATTGAAGGCCACTTAAATACATTTTTAATAAAAACCAGTTGCAAATCACTTCACCAACTCCACTAAATAAACTTGCTGGCATTCTACAGATCTTTGTCTTTAAAAAGTAATGCAATCAGTACATAAAACATAAAGCTATGAAGAGTTTAAACTACAATCACAGGCTGAACTTTCTATAGCCAAGAGAATAAACTAACATCTCTCCCCTATATAACAGTTCTTATACATTATCATAATGCAGAATATGGGCTTTTTTCTCCTGCTAGTGATTTTACAATCTTCCCTTTGAGGATCAATTTATTCACCTGCACCATGCTTTCTCATATGATGCACTTCAGAACGTGTAATGCAAAAGGCATTCCAAGATACCTTCTGCCTTTTCTCATATTTTATGTGGAAATTTTCCTTAGGTGAAATGTTCACAGAGGTCTTAAGTCTCTCTCATACTTCCTATTCTCACTGCATTTGTCTACTGGAAAACATTAATATTCTGTTTAGTAGTTGAGTTGTAAACCATATGCAGAAAAGGCTGTTTTCTTACATACCTAACATGTTAGAGCTTCATATGCAGAGCTTCTGGGCACTACCATAAGTGAAAATTAAATATAAAATTATATCTTAAAAACAAATGAGCAAACAAAACAAAACCCCTGCTATTTTCTGCATGATATGGCAGACAAGTTTTTTTAAACTTTTTTTAACTTCAAATTATCTTCAATAACAAAACTGATTGTTTGACAGTGTACTGAATGCCTTATATATACAGTGTCTTATATACAAATAAAAACACTTCTATAAAACTTGGTCTTGCCTGATGGTTTAACACTGAGAGTGTTAAAGCTGTTCAGCATGGATAAGACCATACTGATTTTTAATATTTTTTCAGGATTACAAAATCAAACATAAAAGTCTAACTGAGGAAATCAGAGTTCAGTTTCAAAGACATTTATAACTATATTAGCATAATCTTAAAGGATATTTGTATAATAGTTTTCTCTATTTAGCACTTATTAAATGTAAACAGGACAGCTGAACTTCACTCAGGCAAAAATTTGTTTGCCTTCTTTCAGACGTACCTATAACAGGGCTGAAGTAATTAATCTACATACCACTGTTGCAATGGAGTAATGAATTTTATTATCTTACATTGAAATCAACTTTTAGAGGACCCAAGGATTAAATGGCAATGAAAATATTACATTATATCTAACCACTCTGAATTGAGGTACCTCTTTTTAAGCTCCAGAGAAGACACTAGAAGGGATGTTGCAGAATTCAGAACCATGTACTATAGCACCTTTTCTAGAACTCCTTCTGACATGTAATATTTTATCAGAGATATCAAATTCTCAAATTAACTTTTAATGTCTCACCTTATTTATCACTTTATCCCACTTAATTTTAACACTTAGAATTTCTGCTATTATCTCTGATAAAACAAGAGCAAGAAGAAAATATGAAGAAAAACAGAAGTATTATTTTCTGTTATTGTTCTTCCTATCTGTAAAATTTTAGAACCAAATACATAGAAACATCACATTTTATTTGTGAAAATAGCAAGTCAGATTGCAAATAACTCACAGGCCAACATTTAAAATTTCCACCACGGTTTAGGTCCAGCTTGAGTGTCCTCACACAATTCAGGACATTATTTGTTTCCATGGGTATACTCTTCTAAACTTCAAGAGGTAAGTGAGGTAGAGAAATTGTCCTTATGTTCAATTAAATTGGTATTATTACCCAAAGCAAGACCTACAAAGAGATCATAAAAAGGCAGCCTCTGCTATCTGATTTAACCATAAAAACTACCCCAAAAACGAGAGAGAATCTCACCCCAATGGAACTAAAATTGTCAAAGCCTCACTATGATCCATTAGCCCTGCTACCTACAGCAAAAGAAACAAAGCAAGGACAGTATCCTCAATGCCTGCTGATTCTCAATCTCATGTGCTGATACAAAAATTGATATTCTTAACTATTAAAAAAAACCTTAAAATATTAAAAAAATGCAGCTTCATATAGTCTATTAATTTCCTCATATCTAAAAGAAATATTTCATCTTTAAAACATTGTACAACAATTACTAAAAACAAAAATAGAAGCAACTAACAAAACAATCCACCCAGCAGCTGAACTCTCTGGTGGTTATATGCAAGATTCACCTAGAATTCCCTTATCAGCATCATCTTTTCCACCCCACATCTGAAAAGAATGCAACTGGAAGTAGCAACCAAAACAAAGCATACCTTGAAATGCTCAATGCAAATGAGGGATGCTTTGAATACTGCCAGTTGTGCTGTATTTGATTTTTGCTATTTTGATCCTGTATAATCACCAAGAAATTAAGAGAACCACTAGAATGGACAATGCTTAACTTAAGATAGAATTCCTTGCTAAACTGAAAAATATACTATCATCACAGGTTGTAAAATATATTACAAGTACTCAGAAAACCAACAGTTATCTCCTGGGAGAATAGAGGATTCTCCAGAAGCAAAGAATTGTGAAGTTACAGTGTGTTACCCAGTTTTTAGTGGAGAAACAGAAGACTGTACAAAGTCTTCTACAGATACATGGAAGATTTTGGAAGGTGTCTGAAGTAATTTGTCAATGTAATCAAATGAGCAAATAAATTCTCACTTATGAAAGGTTAAAAGATTTTAAGACAAGAAGATATCTGAACATATGATACACAAAACCACATATATTTGCACTTAGGGCATACATGCTCTCTGTGTTAGAGAGAATAATAAAACAACATTAAGTTTTTTTAACCAACCATTTCCTATCATCAGTTGTCCTACTTCCATTCGTTTTCCAAAGGGCTCCAAAAACATCTCTGCTCCAGACACCAATGCAGTGTCTGTTTTCTCACATACAAGCAAAGAATGCAATTACATGAGTCTTGTGTTCTTGTTAATGTGATTCCCATTTGTCCAAAAGCTCCCATTCAAAGCTCATCTTGCTTGGATTTAACTACTTTTCATGGGCCAGATTCAACAACTAAAGCTTCTGCCTCTTATATGAAATTCACCTATTTGCACTACATTTTACAGAACTGCAGTCACTCCTGATTTCCAAAGACATGGCTTGGGACCTGCCTGCACAAGAAAAAATAATTTATTTTAATTGAAGGTTGGCTTTTTTTTTTCCTGGTGAACTGACTCAAGCAAAACTGATGTAAAACAGACTGAAATATCTGTTTGGATTTTTGCACTGATTTAGCTTATCTGATAGAAGAAGCAGATGTGTTCTTTTTAGTCACGGAAAAAAATTACTCTTGCCTTTCCATGCGTGTCTACTACAGATTTTTCTTCCTTGTGTATAAAAGAGGTCGCCCAAGTGTAGTGCAAACACCACTTATGCCTGCCTCCATGCTACATTCAAAACTTCACTGAGCCACAGCTTCTGGGTCTCACTGCTCCCATACAGCCAGCACAGCAATGGCCCCCTGACACCCATAAAACTTGTGGGAACAGTCAAGAACTACTGCAGTCACAGTAGTTAGAACAGTTAGGAACTACTGCACCCACATCCAACATAACGAAGAGCTCTGCTGTCCCCAGAGTTCTGGTTCAGGATAGAAAGAGAGGACCAAGACATGGTGAAGTAGGAAGAACAGGATTAAGGATGCACATGCATGCAGGGGAAGCCAAGGTTCCACTTTTTCTTTCTGGAAGTGGAGGTTGATGACATGGGTGTGTGGAAGAGAAATTATGTGACTGAAGTCTGAAAGAAAAAATAACCATTTATGGGTAAAAGAACGGATAGGAAAGCTTAAATGTGACCATTGGACTGTAATCCTAGCTTGAATGATAGGAACATGCAGTAAGGAAGGTGGGAGAAGAGCCATAGATGAGGGTCTGGTTTGGCATGGTAGGAAAAGCACATGACCCTGGATGCCAGAAGTGAGTGATGATGATCATATACTGACTAAGTTTGGGAACTTCTGGTCTGTACTATCACAGCACCACTTCTGCAGGTGTGCTCTTTCTGAATTCTAAGACATAAGTTCTCTTGCACCTTTGTACCACCTGCTATCTGTTTTCTATTCTCTGCTGAAAACATTTTGTCTTGCCTTTCCTTCTTTCATATGCAGAACTGATGTAACATTTAAACTAATGCACTTGGCATGCTCATCATAAGCAGCATGTTTTCAGTGTTTAAGGGTATCTCACAATGACTTGTAGAAAATGGTCTACAAAATTAAATTACTTACTAGAATTTAAAAGTAATTTTCTGTTCTATAGTCAACATTTAAAAGAGAAACATTTTCTTTAAGCACAAATTTTATTTGATTTTATGCCTTGAGGTTTGACTCACATAGACAAGGACATACACACTAGATGCAGACATATACACAAACTCAAAATTTCAAATGCATTCAGTACACAGAAAAGGAACAAACAACGGTTTTTAAGTTGTTGAAATTTCACTCTGGAGCCTGGTTTGGAAAAGAAAACCTCCTAAAGGCTAAAAGTGACATTTGGAGTAACATTTCATAATGTTACTAGAAAATGCCATATTCAAAGGCATCCATGTATAAATATGTACAGTGTTTTATCATGTACATGACAGGTCATATACATAAACCAAACAATGGGTCTACACAACTATACCTCTTTCAATGAGAGCTTTATATTAGTTTTAGTAAGAATTGTATAATACAGCTATATTAGCATCTTTCTGTATGTGAATATATTATTTATATATGTACAGTACCTGCAATAAAAACATTGTATAGTATATATTTGAAATCTATCAATGGATGTAGAAAATCTACTGCAGCCATCCAAATCAATACTATAAAACAATGAGGGGAAAGCAGTGAATTCAGTGATTGAAACATATTACTATTATATGTACTTAAATGCTTGTGGAATTTGGAACCAAATTAATGGGTAAAATTAATTTTTGTGATCAAAATTGATCACAATTACAACATATTAAGCCATGAAAGTAATGGAAAAGCAGTCCTACCCTTAGAAAAAAAAAAAAAAATCCTCCCTATTTCATGTTACCAGCACAACTTGATAATAATGCATTGATCAGTGCATACCAAGTTCACAAACCTGTTGTAAAATTTATTTTGACACAGACCTGCTTTATTACACTGATAACAGTGGGTCTATGAAAGATCTTTATTATTAAGACATTTCAAACATACATTGTCAGTCTCTATTTCAGCCCCAATCTGGAAAGATTCTGAACATCAGCTTTGATGGAAGAGGAATGTACCAGGCCGTCCACCACCCTCTTTTGTAGCCACAGCATCTTGGTGTGCCTGAAGTAAGAACAGGATATATATATACTCTGCCACAGCTCTGCCAGTCTGCTGAACAGTTCTGTGCATACCTATCACATGACTATAACAGGTAGCTCCACCCCTGAAGCTAAAAATTAAGCACACATACCTGCTTTATTGAATACCCACATACAAAGACCCCTAAACTGGATTCCAAATAAATACAACAGAAAAGTGTGTCGGATAATCCAGTAAAAGCCTACATTCACAAAGCCATTATTATGTTGTTTTAACCTCCCTGTCACAAGGCATAAGCTCAATTTAGCATCTGTGCCTGCACCTGTACTACTCAATGAAAAGTGTCATTGCCTGTACCCAACAGTAATCATGGTCCTTAGTCAATATTCATTCTAACCAAAGTTCTGCTCCTTTAACACAGTCAATAAACTGCTTTTGTAACCGTGTTTTTGCAGTATCATAACTATTCTTTTGTCTTATTCTGCTTTGAGTATAAGCTGGTTAAATCTTGAAAAATGCATTCTAAAGTAATTTTGATCATACAGAAACTATTCTTCCCAACTGCAGGCACCTTTCCTCCATCCTCCCACATATCACTCAAAAATAACTACGGTTCACACAGCAGATGTAAAATGAAGACTTATGGGCTCAGTTTCCAATTCTATCAAAGGCTCCTTTTAAGAGTTCAGGCATATGACTATTTTTTCTGTTCAATTACTGATTTACAGAAGGAACACAAGTCAAGTTTTTGTACCATGTGTGTTTCAAGGATTTAACCACACCTTTAACGTATTCCAATGCCACATTAAGGACTACTTAACCATGCAAGAGGACAAGCAAACAGGTTAAGAAGCTGTGATGGCCTGAATACATCCCAGAAAAATCCTCACAAGTAGGAGGATTTCTCAGGGCTTGAGCAGAAAGTCCAGTGAGAGGAATTACAACCTTCTCAGCAAGGAGATAAATATCTTGCAGACTAATCACGCCGTTTGTACCAACTCAGAAAGCGTTCCTGTCCTTTGTACAGTCACCCCACAGAAGGTTCACAAGTTGCACTGTCAGTTTCCACCGAGTACCTAAATGAACAACCTTCCTACATAAACGAAAGCACCAGACAAATACGGGATTTCTCGCCTCTCTAATATTTCGGAATAAAAATTTAAACCCCCCCTAGGCAAATCTGTGCAGCAGGGACCCCACGCACGCCAGAAGCCACGGCAGGAAATAGGGCCACGTTCCTCTATCCTGAAGTGACTTTCACTTTCCGGCTCACTACAATACTGTGGAGACGGCGCCAGCCGTGACACCGGGAGG
>VXBB01020589.1:536951-566578 GCA_013399915.1 Illadopsis cleaveri | reverse complement strand
CCCCACCCCGCCCCGTTTGGACACTACGGTGTGGAGACTACTGGGAATGTGTAACACAGGCTGCCAATTTCATTATCTTTTCCCTCTACAAACATCCACATTACTCATTGCCCCGCTCTTTACATGGGATGAAATACCTGCATTTTAACAATGCTTTGGGAAGAAGAGCTGTGTTTCCAGTATCCTCAGCACACTCTTTTGAATCCAAAATATGGGATAAGACCAAGAAGTCTGTATTACTGCAGTTTAGAGCTGTCCTTGAAGAGGCTTTTATTTGCCAAGCCCTAGGTTTGAAGCCAAGCCCATCAGATGCTCTGCATCCTCTGTAACCTCTGTAGGTACATCAGAGCCAGGGCACCTACACAGTATCTGGACACTGAAAAAATCTCTCTCCACAGTCCATCCCCCTCAATGGAAACAGCACAATGCTACAGAAGCTGTGGTATCTTTCCTTGCAGGAGTCACAGGGATCACTACAGCCTGATAGCCTCTTTTGATGCTGTGAATGTTTTGGAAGAAAACAGAAAACAGCAGTGAGAATTTGAGCAGACAAAAGTGTCTCTGCCAGATAGTGAATGCTGGGATAAAAAGATAACAGGGTTTCAAGCAAGCATTAAATACTGTTCTGGAAGGTTTTGGAATATACAAATGGGTCAGACAAGGTCAAAACAGTTTAAATTTCTGAAAAATTTCTTTTTAGTTCAGACAAGTAGAAAGCACTGTTAGAGATAGGGCAAGCAAAGGGAATAACCTGCAGAATGAGGAATAAAACAAAGGAAAAAGAGGTGCTTTTAGCAAAGGCGATGACACAGCAGAATTGAAATATGTGCACAACAGAGCCTGGGCCTAGCCTGGGAGAAGACACCTTGAAAGTCTCCACGGCAGGAGCCATGGACTTCAGCAAAGGTGGAATTTTTGTTTTTTGTGGAGGGGGAAGTAGGGACTTTATCATCCTGGTAATGGATGCTATGATATCTCCATATGCTTCCCAGTAAACAGATCCCCAGGACAGTCTTGTCAGCAAGTGCCAGGAAACCTGTGACTGCTTTTCCCTCTCAGTCAGGGCATGGTGGTAGCATTGCTTTGGAGGATTTGTGCATCTTTCCTCTAACAGGAGCAGGATGCTGAGGGAAGATTTGGCAGTTCTGGGCAGGGGTGCAGAGAGAGCACAGGCATCAGAGGGTGAAGGTTTCATGGGAGGTGATTTCTACATGCTGCCTGCATGTGGCTAGGGTGAGAGTGAGGCCAGGAAAGGACCTAAAATGTGCCCCTGTGGCCCCACTTCTGCCACAGCTGAAGGCTCCCAGGTTCTGCAGTGTCAAGGAAAGGCCTGCCTGGCCTTTGGACATCCTCATCTGGAGCACAACACCTGGCAAACAAAGTTTCAACCCATGTACTGCCTGTTAAGCAGTTTTAGGACACTAAACCTTGGCCATTCTCATGGCCACATCTGACAGCCTGCATATAGCTCCCACTTCATTATACAATCTGCAGGTGAGAATTTCCAAAATCCTTGGAAGGAAACTTAACTGAGCATGCAGATTTATTAAAGTGAGTGTTTAGAAAGTCTCTGTGTAAGTAAAATCTATTTCTTCCATGTACAAGAAAAGCTGAAGATTGACCATGGTGAAAATAATGTGCAACAGCACTTGGACCTCCTGCAAAATCAAAACTGCAGTATGGATGTGCTGTGCATTGGCCTGGTTGCAAGGTGTTTTCTGCCTTCCCACTACCAGGAGGAAGGGAAGCATCCAGCTAGTGACCTCTTGGTGTCTCTGTGAGCATTGCTAATGGCTAATACCAGAACTATTAGTTTTGAAAGCTTCAGTTCATTCTTCTGCAGAGCTAATGACGTGAGTAAAGCCAGAAAGACAAAACTCTCATCAGAAGAACACGGCAAAGAGTGCAGGCAGCAGCAGCAGGGTGAAAATGGACCTCAACAGGGGATTATGTTGTCATTCCTCAGAAATGATGAACCAGTCATGCTCTCCCTACTGAGAGGAGGTGGCACACTGGGTATGATGGATACACATGCTTTTAAACACTTTTTACTCCCTCCTGTTGTTAGTATTCATTTCCTCTGCTAAGTTAGAAATAATTACTTCAGACATACCATTGGTCATTTTATGACTGGCTTATAAAAGAAAGAAAGAAAGAAATACAAGCTCCAAATGAGGACTGGTAGGTGCCTATGATGAATACAGGCAAGGAAATAACAAGTATTTTCAGCAGAAAATTAAGAAAGAAGGACCAATAGCAAAGGAAAATACCATCATGGAGAAGCACAAAACAGTGAGACACAAATGACCAGGCAGTCAGGAGTACTCTAAAGAAAGTCAAATTTATGCTACTATAAATGTTCATTTGGTTTAGACCTTACCCATTGCAGACATCATTTCCAATTGTAGCGTAGATAACTATGGCTGGATTGTCCAACAGCTGATTTCTGGCCAAACTAAAAGGTAAATATGGAGCTATGTTAACAGGGAAATACACTCTCAGAGTCTGAATCACACACCATGCTTGTGTGAGATCACATTTGGAAGTATACTGGTTGGATGTGGCCAATACACAAATGACTGTTCTCTTATGTTTGGGAGAGGGTTTTTGTTGTTGTTGTTGTTTTGTTTGTTTGGGGTATTCGTTTGGTTGGTTTTTGTTTATTTGTTTTGTTTTGGTGGTTGGTTTTTTTCACTCTAGTTTTTTATTTTAGATAAGTGACTTAAATGAAGTTTTTTTCATTTCTCCCTTTCACTGCTCATGACTTGTCTTTTTCACTGTTTTTCCTACTAGGTTTCCATTTTCTTTGCGTTATTCAGAAGCCAAATCAAATAGTTTCACTTTGGGGTGAAGACATGAATCAAGATGGGACTATTTAATCAGAGATGGGAGAGGAAGACTAAGTTTGGCTGACAACTAAATCTATGTGTAGAATTGAACTCAAGATCAAATCAGGATGAGGTTTGAAACTCAGTGCTAGAGGGCAAGGATTCATTTTTTCTGGTGGAGAGAAAAATAAATCCTTTAGGACACAAACTGGATCAGTGTCAAGCAAACTAAATCAAACCCAGCTGACCCACAACCTACCCAAATTCATCTGAAAGGGAGAGTTGCAGCCTCTCGCTGCCCAGCAGCTATTCAGTTATATTCATATGGGAATAACAGTGGATCTGCCCATGTCTATCTACATTGCTACATGCAATTAAGGGGACCCAACACAGAGATTTATGGAAAGGCTTAGTCTCTTCCCTAAAATCACTGGAAATGCTCCACTGGCTTAACTGAACCAAGTTCAAGGCCATGGAGATGGTGATATCCACACTCAAACCCAGTTTTTCTTCTGTTTTTAAATGTTTATACTTGAGAAGAAACAGCCAGCACTTCAGAGCACACTGATCAAGGGAACCTGTGCTTTTTAGAACACTTATGGAAAATATAATCCTCACAGTGCTTTGCTTGTTTCTGTCAAAGAGGTAGAACTCCACCAGTGCACCTGTATCTTGAGTTAGCTCTTGAATTCCATTAAACACTCACCTTTTTATTAAAGAGAGGAGGTTTCCTGAAGAACCACCTGGTTGCACATAGGGGGAACAAGAGAAATAGTATAACATTGTTATAGTGACAAAAAATCCTGAATGCAAAACCAAACTTCATTGCATATTTCCAAGAATGTGGAAGCACTAAAAGTAAAAATGGAGCAACAATTCATCTCTGTAACCTTTTTAGGTGTTGGCACTAAGAAGTAAAGCTATATCCAGGGACCTGCTGCTTTCTTATCTGAGTTGCACACTTCAGCCTGTAGAAAATCAAATACTTTTAAGTGCAGGGTTGTTTGGATCTGGCTTTTAATCCAGATCTGGCAGCTTCTTCCCATCTGTTGAACGTAGTAGTCTCCTGTAAACCAGCCAACCTGACTTGTCAACAGTCGATCTATTTTAACTTCCCCTATAAATTGCAAATGGAACTGTTCTCACTCTTCTGAGAGAGTAAGTGTCTCACAGCTATACCACATTGGGACTGATTCAGGTCCTAAACATAGGCACCAAGTGCCATTTTTGACATCCCAGAGTATCCAAGACACCTGCAGTAGGGCTGGCAGATACATCAAAAGATGCATGAGAGATTGTGCACTTCTGGAGAGGCAGCTGGAGGTGGGAAAGATACCATAAAGCACCTCAAATAGCTGGAGACATCAGTGTTTGGGTTCCTGCACTGCTCTCCCCACAAGTGTCAGACTTAAAAAAAGTAGTATTAGGCCAGCTGCACTCCTCCCAAGAGGCTCTGCTTTTCAATAGCATTTCACCCAAAGGGTTGGATGAAAATCTTTCCTCCTTGAGGAGAGAAGTTGGCTACACCTAAAAATCTGTGAATATCTGCAATATTTCATTTATGTTTTAAATGAGAAAAGCATTCCCATTTAGTAAAGCTTTTGTGCATTGAACTTATTAACAGGTTTTTAAAGGCTATGCATATTCATTCCAACCATCCCTAGCACACAAATCAAACCCCATCACCTGCAGGACAAGAGGGAGAGCAAACAAGGAGCCAAAAAAGACTTTATGCTTTGGTCAAGATGAGACTAGGTCTGTGATTGCAAGAAACTCATCTCATAGCAACATACAGAAACATAAACTTCAGAGAAGCAGATCCTACAGGTAGTACTTGCGCTTATTTTGCAGTATTTTCACTATCTCCTCTTTTTTTAATTCCTTCTCCTCTTGTATTATTCTCCTCCTATTCTCAGCTTAGCTCTTCCCTGGTGTCTGTCTTCTCTTTTCTGCATTGTGCTTCTGAAGCTTGCTTTGAGGAGTAAATCCTGTCCTCCCTGCAGCTCTTGAGGGGAAACTTGTGGACAGAACATCATTAAATCCCTGCTGGATTGGTATGGGGGAAGAGATCTAAGAGATAAACCCCTAAGGTAGCAATAATACACTTTGCATTTTAATAGTGATGCCTTTGTTATTATCACTCACAATGATGCCAACCGCATATATCAAGGAATCCTTTTATGTTTTAAATAATCCAGTTCTTCCAAGCTAAAAATGAATGTATCAATCTGCTGCTTCTCTCCTGGGAGTTGCTGATCCATTCAAAAATCCAGCTCTTCTATTGAGAAGTTCTTTTCAGCAGGGTAAGAGCCCCACAAAAACCTTAGAAACTATGGCTTGGAACATAACTATCAACAGCTTGTGCTTTTTCTGTTTAACAGCCCTTCTTTCAGTTAGAGCTGAACACCCTCTGTTTAAGCCATTCTGTCACAAGGCTCCCTGGACAGTGGCTGCAGTTTCAACATAAATAAACTAGTGGAACCTCTAGAAATTAAAATATATTTACAAGAAAAGCAATAAGTTGTTCTTGGGTATGTATTACCTCCACAAGCATAGGTAGTTATAAGCAGCTCTGTGGAAAGCATTAGCACAGCTACAAATCAAAACATCAAGAAACTGAAGGGGTTTTTTAGCAAACAGTTTTCATGCGTAAATTGAGTCTTCAAGGAAGCTTTTGTGATACAGGATGCAATCTCTGATGAAAAAATTTGAGAGAGAAAAGGAGATGAAGCAGAACAGTTACCCTCACACTGCTGAGTGTCCTGGAATCTACCCTTGGAACTTTCCTGCCTCTCTCTCTCTGTTGCTTTCCAAATATTCTTAGACCAGTGGGTTTTCTTTTCAGTTTGGGTTGAGAAATCAGGTTTGGGTTTGCTTTCAGTTGTGGGGAAGGGTCCACCACCTCCAAAAGAGAATGGGATTTCTTAAGAAAGAGAAGTCAGAAATCCTGTTGGCTTGGAGTCTGGGGAAGCATTTCTCCATGGTGAAGATGCATGTCCTGAGAAGAGCAGTGGGGGAATGTCCTTTTGTGCTGAGTCTGACAGAGTGCTGGACAGGAGAGGAGCTGGACAGGAATATTGTTCTTGGTGCCTGGCTTGCCTTTTCATCCCTGGGCTCTAGCTCTTGGCTGCATATCTCCTCCACCAGACCAGCATCCTTTCCTTGCACACACGTGGGGCTGTGAAGCATCATTTTCAGAGTAAGGTTTAGTGTCCCAGCTGGGGTTAGGTCAGGCTGGTGGCCAGCTGTTTGCTTTATTGACACTGTGGGTGCCTTTTTAAATCCTGCTATTCTGGGAAACTATTACACCAAATGAGGCAATGAAAGTGAACCTTTACAATGTAGTGTCAGTGTAATGATTTAGAGAAGATATACTGAGATTCTGCTCTCACTGGTAATTTTCCCCTTTTTTAAATTCCCTTCTTAATTTTCTGCAGAGTCTTTTGCCCTGACACAGGCTCACCTCTTTTTATATCCTGCAGGTGTCTGTAGTGTAGGTGGAAAGGGGATATTTGGAGAGAAAAACGAATGATGAACACAGTGAGAGATTATTAAAGAAATCTACAAGGGAATTGGGAAAAGGAATCACATGAGGTACTACTCCCATTAACATAAAAAGAGCAGAACAAGATAATTTGGATATCAGGTACTGAGACAAATTGTATATAAATGAGAAGAACCATTGGCCTAGTCATCCTTGACTGTCTAGCTCGGCCCTTTTTAAAATTGTCTCTCACCAGAAAGCCCACCTAGGGGAATGCAATAATGGCAGCCACCAACTCTAGTAAACTTACAGGCAAGAAAGTCAGAAGCACCTGACTGATGACACCAAAGACTTTCACAAAAGACAAAGCCTCAGGAGCACCATGTGTATCACAGGAAGGAGGAAGGCGTATGAGAGGCATTGCCAGTGTCATTGGTGCTAGCACCAGAATGCAATTTTTAAGGTGAAAATGCCCACCTGAGCCTGGAAGTGATCCCTGCATCATGATACCTGTCTGTGCAACCTCTTCTGCCTGGTAAGATCACTGACTCACAGAATCACAGGATTTTTAGGGATGAAAGGGACTTCTGGAGATCATCTGGTCCAACTCCCCTGCCAAGGCAGGGTCACCTTGAGTAGGTGACACAGGAGTATGTCCAGGTGGGTTTGGAATGGCTCCAGAGAGGGAGACTCCACACATTCCCTGGGCAGCTGTTCAGTTCTCTGCCACCCTCAGTGTAAAGAAGTTCCTCCTCATGTTGAGGTGAAACTTGAATTTTATCTTATGGCCATTGCTCCTCATCCTGTTGTTGGGCACCACCAAAAAGACTCCAGCACTATCCTCTTGGCACCTGCCTTAGAGATATTTATATGAATCTGTTTGTTGGACATGGAGGGCTGGGGAAGATCCTTTCTGATCCTGATTTTTTTTTGGGAAATTCCAACCATTAATAAGTTTCTAAGTAGTTCTAGAGGCAGCAGGGCTCCTCATTTGTAGCCAGCATGAATCATCAGCTGGAAAGGAAGAACATCCCATACAGCCAAATTATCTACCCAAGGAAAATAAATTTTCCCAAGCTTCTGCAGCCAGTTTTCTGAAGCATGAAAATTAATTAAATACAATAGAAACAAAAAGGCACAATCACAGCATAATCAAGTGTCTTTTAAACCTGCTGTTAGGGATATCAGCTAATCAAAGACACAAAAGCTAACATCATAAACCTCAATTTATAAGGAAGACTACTGTCACCCCTTCACACAACCCCTCTGACAACCTAGGATTTCTTTTTTGCCTTCATTCCTCTGGTTTAAGGTTTTCACTCCTTGATAGTAATTGTTTTTTTAATTTTCCCTCCAAACAGAGGTAAGATTAATGAAAAGCCATAGATAGTTCTTGTCCCAGACCTATCCTTCAGTTTAAACCATTCTTCCCTCCCTGTGATATTTATACCTCAAAGGAATTCAAAATGATAATACCTTTTAATTAATGCTCTGCTCAAATGTCAACATGTCATATCATCCCTTCAGAAGTCTCCATTGCCTTAATCCTCCCCCAGACCTTGTCCTGTATCCCCATCAAGGTCAGTCCTGCCTAGATAAATGGGACCAAAGTCTGAGCTTTTATCAGGACTTGTATGAGGAAGGACTGTCTCCCTGCCTCTAGAGAAAATCTCATGCATGATGCATCTTGCAACCTTCTTACTCTCTTTCCTCTTCTACCCTGCACTCTTGATGGTTTCTTGGAATTTCTCTTTGCACCCCAATGGTTCTGCCACCTATGGCTAATGGGCCATTAGTTTACAGAGAAGTCTTATCATTACTTCTGTCATGCATATTTTGTTCAATGGTATTTGCTGCAATTCCTGCCACTTCTGTTCCCAAGCTCATCGAAATTATTCCTGTGTAAGGATGTGTCCCACTCCAGAGTGGTTAATACTTTGCAATTAAGCATCATTCACAGGAGCCATCAAGCATGTACATTGATCTTTGCTCTAAGGTCACCACTCCAAATGTGAAGCAGCATTAGCCTCAGGAGAGGTGCAGGAGGGACACGGCTTCATTCTCAAACCGACTGTTCTTCCCTTCTTAGCTGCTTCTCTACCTACTTCTTATTTCTTGTATTAACCTTCCTCTTCTTCACTGCACACTGAGGTGCCATGCAAGACACTTTCCTTAGTTCTAGGTAGATTTGGTCTGCTGCATATTTATATGCATATTTAAAGATATATATATACATATATATCTTTTTTTTAATAGAAAGATGATGCGTGTCAGCCCCATAAAATAAATTAATCAAAACCCAACAGTGTTAAGTTTTGTTCTGTCTTTGTCCCCTCAGTGTTCAGTTTGTTTATGTCTTTGATTACTTGTTAAAAATCTGTTCTGAGAGCCCATTGAGATGCCAGCACCACTGGGTTAAGTAAGTGCTGAGTTAAGTGAGGGCAGTTCTTTATTTCTCCATAAGAAATGTATGCAACAAGAAGGAGTTGGTCTTTGTTCCTGACAGATGTTCATTAATGCAATATCAATTATCAGCACTAGCAATGTTAAAATAATAATAATAATAATAATAATAATAACAACAATAATAATAGTTTTTAAAAGTTTTAAAAAGTTAACATACCATTTTGGGAAATGTTCTGCAAGTCTCTGTGATTACAGCGATTTCTCTTGCGTAAACGTAGATACAGAGAGTCTGTCCACCCTCTGAAATAAATTGAGAAAATGAAAACTGCTAAAGTCATAAGATAATTATGGAAATACAGCTGATATTAAAAATGAAGTAAGTTCTTGTCTCTGAAAAACTCAGTGCCCCAGTTATGTATACGCTTCTATTTCACCATCTCTTTTTTTTTTTTTTTTGTGGTCATAAATCTTTTTAATCTTGAACAGGGTGGCTAAAATAAAGCAAAGATATCTGCTCAGAAGCTATAAATCGATGAAGACTTTCTCTGACATTGTTCCATCCAGGAACAATGCTTTTATCCTGGTTTTTCAGATAAGGTGTTTATAAACCTTTTTGTTATACATCATTTATCAAAACAATTTTGTTGGTTGTTCACAAATTGACTTTTCAATTAGTTGTTATGGAACAGTAAATAAAAGAGAAGAAATATTGGCAGGGCAATCATTTCCCAACATCATAAATCTTGGACAGATTAATCTGAAAACAGGTTATGCTTGACTGTTATAAGTTCTCTCCTTTATTTTGCACTGTTGAGAAAAATGAAAAAAAAAAAAACCCAAATGAAAAGGATAACATCCCAAAGGGTGATGAGGAGACCAAGCATCCAGCCATCAGTACACTCATTTCTATAATTTCTATCTGGCCTGCAGCTGTTTGTTAGTTTTGGTTTTTTGTGGGTTTTTTTTTGTTTGTTTGTTTGCTTTTTTCTTTCAGGAGTAGAAGAGATTAAAAACTGAACACTGGACCAAAGCTTATCACTGACAACTTCAGGGGCAGTTCTAAGCTCTGATCACTTGTGAGCTTCAGATTCTTTGGAGCCCAGACAAGTACTGTGTACTGAGAGGCTGGGCATTGTAACAGATTTTTAAACATCAGTTTTGCTATGGCTCTGATAGAGAAGGCTGCATATTTCTGTTGGCTTGTCAAGTAGTAAACTGCCTTAAAGCAGATACTGTGTGAATGTGGATGAGGCTGAGAGCCTGGATTTTGCACAGGGAGAAAAAAGGAAACAAAAAGTCCAAGTATACGGTGCAACAGATATTTTTCCTGGGAAAAAATGTTATTCTGCCAGCTTTTAAATTCTGCTGGAAGAAAGCCTCTTCAGGCTTGACCCATGCTTGGTTTGGCATTCAGCTGTATTCCTGACCTATCCTAGATATAAAAAATAAAAAATTATCTGAAACTTAGGTCAGACCAAGCATTGGTTGGTGATTGTATCCTACAGCTCTTCCAGGATTCAAAGGCCTCTTAATGATGGCCAGATAGATGATTACTAAAAAGATTTTTTTTTTTAAACTTCACAGTTACAAATGCAGGCATTTCAAGGTGTTTAGTGTTTGGACTTTATTTTCCTTCCCTTCTGGCAGAGACTTACTTTTTTTCATCTATCCCTGAAACCTTCCCCATCCACATGAGCCAAACTAGCACAGCAAATTAGGTCAAAGACTCTTTCAAATTCTCCTTTTGCTATTTCACTCTAAATGTGTTTAAGAAAAAAGATGTGGGAGAGGGAGAAGAAAGATTTCCCCCCAGTAGGGAACACTATGAAATAACCATGGAGATACCCTTTATTCCACTGTTTCAGCAGCAAAAAGGAAACGTGAGGAGGAGAGGAAGATTTAAATTAAACATAAGAAAAGAGAAAGGCTGATTTTTGTTACTTTCAGCAATGCTCTCCTTCTCCTGAATTTTGTAAAAAAAACTAGTTGATCTTTTATTTCTTTGGGCGTTTTCTCCTTCTAAATTACAGTTTGACTGGTTCTAAAACCTACCCTGAATTTCAGGAAAACTTGCTTATATGTTTGAAATCTGTATTTTAAATACTCTAGATCCAGGGTTGATTTTGGTTTTAGAAAGAGCAGATGCAGAGCTGAACAGTGTTTTTCCTTTCAGACGCTGCTTTGAGGAGCAGAGACACTGCTTTGTTTTTTTTCCTTGCTGTGCTCTGAGAGACCTAGAGACTTGCTATGACTTGGCCACCCTGTGTGTTGGCTTACCCAATGGTGGAATTCAGAAATCCAGTGATCTCTGAGAACTGGGGCCAGTCAAACTCATCACTGAAAGCCATGGGGAGATTAGCAAACGATTTCTGAAAGAGAAATTTTTAAATCAACCCGGTTTCACCCTCACAGACATAAAATCCTCTTAGAAAATTTGAACACTTCTTAGCCAGAGCATTGGCCAGACAGCAGCAATTGTGACTACTGCTAGTAGTGGTAATTAAGCATGCATATACTTAAAAAGCTGGCTTTTGTAAGACAGGCATATGAAGCGATGGAGGAAGGAAAAGCAGAGGAGATATCTGAATTGTGGCTCTTGGCATCCTTTTTTAATGAAAGAGTACGAAATTCCTCCTTATGTGAGCATGTACTGCAGGTGCAGACCCCCAAGGCAGCAGTTGATTGCTCCAGCACCCGTCCTCCCCAAAGGTGTGTCAGCCTTGGGCACAGGAAGAGATGACAATGTGATGTCCCCAGAGAATATGGCAGAGGCATAATGTCAAATTCTCTCAAAGCTCTCCTGCCCTCTACAGCAGGATGAGCTGAGAACACTTGATGCCCTGAAAACCTCTGCCTGGTCCTCACTAAATTTTGGGGATGGCACTAAAGCAACAGGGTCAGAAAGGCCTCTGAGCATGGCAGGGACAAGGGATAAAAACACATCATCTGACATAATCTTCCTGTGCAAATACATGCATCCTTTACCCTTCTGTGTTTTGCTGATATTAGTCCCTAATGCCTTTTTTACAGCACCTGCCCCTGTGAAAGCCTCTCTACAGATGCAAGCCATGTTGCACATTCAAAACACAGTGCCCTGTTCTTTGTCTTCTGAATGTCCCAAAAATCAAGACAGGTTAGGAAAATAGCCTTGATAAATCGTGCCACCTCAGAAGGACAGAACATGGAGTAAGTTTCCAGCTTCTCCTAGTCTGGGGTACACTTGCAAAGACAAATGTATAAATCCAGTGTGCTCATAAAGAGGAGAAACTGTTGATGAAAAAGGTAATAACCAAAAGAAGGTCAAAACATAAAATCAGAGAACCTACAGCCTGGTTTAATCCATATAATTTATTAGCTTCATTTTCTCTTCAAGCAATTGTGGGGTTTCCTTAAGACCTCAGTGCTATAAACAACAAGCAGGAGGGTAATTCTTTATCCAGGAGAGTCAGAGTAACTGAGGAGCTAGAGCGGAGCTAAATCTTGTGCTCCCCACCAAGTTCTAATTCCCAGAAAATTATTGTTTAGGTGAATGGGAGCTATACTTGAGGATATGGGTTTAGTATATATCTAAGGGGTTTGACTGTAAGAGGATGGAGATGCAGGGAAAAGGGAGGGAAGGCAAGTAAAGGGGGGGTTGTAGGGGATAGGAAATCCTGAAGCCATGCTCTGAGCAGTCTAATGCACAGCAGATGCCAGTTTACAGCATGTAACAGCATATTTGACCCACTTACAGTACATCTGCGTTAGTTACCAAGGTGAAAAGAGGCCTGTCTAAATTATCTTTCAGTTTGTTCTCTTTCTCTCTCTCACATACATATATGTGTCCTTGTGTGTATGTGTACATACATATAAAAAGAAAAAATATTCATTTTTTTAGGGCTGCAGGGAAAATTCAAATTTGTCTTGATTGAATCTGTGTTGTGTGCAAACAAGCACTTAATCCAAGGGCACAGCTATGAGCAGAAGTGGAGGGATACAGCATAGTTTGGCCATCTGCAATATTTTCCTCCTCGCATGTTTGCATCAGAGGTGAGAGAAACAGTCACCTAGCACAGAAAAAAACCCTACAGATATTATCTCTTACAAGTGACACATATATTAGAGTATAAAGGAGATAAGAATTATTTAATAATTTAAAAAAATCATTTTATGAACAATTCTCTCACTATTTCCCATTGGCATTCCAAAACAGCATCTTCATTGGACAAGTCCCAGTAATTTTTAACTGTTTGGTTTTTTTCCCCCTGCAAACTTGGCTTAAATATGAATTTGTGAGAACCTAATTGAGCTGCAAATTGATTTGAAGAGGAACATTTGAGCCTAAAATTATAGTTACATTTGAAAACTGTATATACATTTAGCATTGACACTGTTCCAACAAAGCACTTAAGGGCCAGACTTTTGAAGTTGTTTCAGGTCCAAAGGGTGAAGATGAGTAGTTAATGGAAAATTCAGAAGAATGCTGAACCTTAAACTCTGCATTGATGTAGTTTGGAAAGTACAGCCTAACAGACTGTGTTGCTTAGTCTCAGATGCAAATGTGTCCCACTCTAGAGGTGTAACTGTGTTGACTTTTAGCATAAAACTCTCTTGAGCACAGCCTTGTTTAAATACCATTCTCTAGACTATTCTGGCTGAGAAACATACTTCAGCCCACGTGCCAGATTTTAGCAGAGAATCAGTAGGAAATTATTCCAGCCTAGCTTCAAATGCCATATTTTAGCCTCAAATGCTTTAGATGGGTCTAATTTCAGTGAACATCCTCCTCTCCTAGATGTGTCCTGCCTTGAAGCATGGGGCAGCCCAAGCCATGGCTGATGCTAGATGCACACATGCCAAGTTGTGCTTAAATGGAAGAAGGTTCAGGGTTGCTGTGACAAGTGATTTTCAAAATCAGAATGGAAAAGGGCACTGGAAACCTAACACTCATACAAGCCTTTAGAAATGTCAGTCCTGGAAAATCTGAAATCATTGAGGTATACCTTAATTTGAAGGAAAATTGGGTATTTTTTTTTAATAATGATTCTAATGCTGTTCAAATCCTGGTGAGAGTGTTAAGTACCACAGACAACTTTATTATTCTAAGTATACAAATAAGCAAACCTTAAGCTCTTGAGAAAAGCACAGCCTATCTTTTTTAAAAAGCACAAATTGCATTTAGGCTCTGTAAAGGGACAAGGGCTCTGCAAGGGACAGAGGTTTGAAATTAGCCAAACTATTGCCTTATTTCCCACAAAATGCAACATCTTAATCATGACAATACCAGCTTAGAGAAGCCTGCCTGCATCTCACTGGTTCTAGGTAATGCTTTTAAAAAGAATTTCACACATCAAACTCCTGTTTTTTATTAGTGGTGCAAAAAAAAAAAAGAAGTCAGTGGGATAAGTGTTCAGGACATCCTGAATCCACATTTAAAGAAATGATGAATTCTGCTAATGGGAAATAACTAATATTAAACAGTTACTTTAATGATACCTGAGAACCCCTTGAGTTTGTGGGCAGCTAGGTATCTACTGGACTATGGATAAATGCAAGATTTATTTTTCTCTTTATTCAGCAACAAAATAGAGATCCAACAGTTTTAAATTGCATCTTTCTAGAAAGGGTATAATTTCCATCACATTTATAAATATAGTGCTTTTACCTCAAAATAAAAATGTCTCTAAAATGAGATATGAATGTTGCTTCTATTCCAGACATACAACAGAAAAATGCTGTAATTAGTACCTATTTGGAAGTCAATTGTAAGCAGATGGACAGAGCAGCAGGAGCACAATATCTATTGCTAGACATACCAGTGTTTTCAACATTAGCTTTCTGCAAAAAACATCTACCTCAAAAAACCCCCAGTACTTCTGCTTTACTAAACCTTATAAAGTGCATGTCCACTGCATTACACTTCATTTTTATCATCCAAATTTTCAGGTTAAAGGGATGAACATTCAGCTCAATTCTTGCTGAAACTCTTATAAGTCTGGCAAACCCAAGAGCTAATGATAACCAGAAAGCCAAAATAAAGTTGACTCAACCCCTTCTTAGAGATGTTTAATACTCTTTATGTAAGGTACCCATGACTTCCCTTATATAGGAAAGAGTGATGGTTTTTTTGTTGTTTTGTTTGTTTGATTGTTTCAGCTGTAGAAATAGCATGCCTGAGCTGCAGTTTTCAAAGATGTTTCCACCTCATAATGGGTATTTTCCACACTGACTAATGTCTCCATGTGCTGTTTGGGGGAAGAACATTCTCTGAGAGGGATGCTAACTGTGTATATGACTGGCTCCTAGGTAAAGGCTTTGGAAATAGCACTGGAAAACAAGAGTGCCCCCTCTGATAGCATGCCAGAGCACTTGATATGGGAAAAGTGAATGATGCAACTGGATGCATCCCATAAAACACGAGACATATAACAGAAGCATGTTCTCCTGCACCAGACTACACTGAGGGTTTATGACCCTTACAGGGCAAAGCTAAGAGGGCAATAAGTTCCTCATTAGCCCAGAAAACCCAAAATCCAATGTATAGCATCTTCCCAACAATGCTCTTCAAGTCAATGGCATGGACATATTCATTCCAAATGAGTATTTGTCTCATTAGATGAGCCAATTTGGGTGTTCAGCCCAAATACCCATCTTGTCACCCCCATGTTGAATATCCAGCTACCCAAACAACATCCTGAGTGAATTTCTCATTCACATTCTCTTTCTTTCCTTACTCATCATAGCCTCTCCTTTGCAAGGTAGACTACATGCAGCAAAATCAGGGAAAACAACCATTCTGCAGAGCCTCTTAATGAAATAGCATCTCTCCTGAAAAATTATTTCCGAACCTAATTAGCTTTAAAACTGGAATTAACTGCTGCCACTGACATGGTGCTGATTAGCCCACAGCATTATTACCAACTGTAAATTTTACTTTACACTTGTATATGTAAACACTTGTACATATAAACATGTAAAAGGATAAATAGAAATAAGAAATATGTGAAATGTAGAAAGCATATAAAGTGAATATGTAAAGATATAGAGAAACATTAAAGTAATAAAATAATACACTGAATAAATCTGAACTAACAGGTACACAACTTCTTCCTGTACACATGATAAAAAATCTGGACAGGTCAGGGATGAGGAAGTGCTATTGAAATTCCATGTAGAGATTTGAGATTCTATTGAAATGGAAATTAAAGCTTTGAAGTTACTCTAGTATTGACTGTGGATAAAACCATTTGACAAACTAATATTTTTATGTGTCTTACAAGAAATTTTGGCAGAATCAAAGACCAAGTGTCTCAAGTTAGCACAAGGGAACAGCAGATACACAAAGCTGATGCCTTATCCTCTCCTCTCCAAGGCCTAATATCAAATTCTTGCTGTAGTCCCAGAGGTCTCTCTGGTTACAAAACCATGGACGTGCTTCAAAATTCTCCTTGAGGGAAGCCTTGCACTGAAAAATCATCTAAGCCAGTTAATTTGTTAATTAAGCCTAGAGATGAAGGATATTTACCAGTGGCATTTAACACAACACAAGAGGCAACAGTATTGCACCTTCACAACCCCAAGGCAGTTAAATTTCTGCTGTTGACATTTTCTACAGAGAAAGCAAGGCACAGAGGACAAGAAGGAAGAGGCAGTGATATAGTCTGAATTAGTTCAGAAATGGTATTGCTACTGCATTTGTGCTCAGGTGACAACCTTCGCACTCATGGTGAGCTCCAAATTAAATAGCTTTTTACTTTTGCTAGAGTTTAATCAAAGATAGTTTTTATACAACTGAGATCTCTACATGTCTGCATTAATATTTAATTGATGTATTTTTGCCAAGTTGGTAGGAAAGCTTGGAAATAGTCCTAGAAAAAAACATGTTGTTTCTATCCCAAACCTCACATATAATTTTTGGGCCTTACACAGAGTGCAGCAGTTCCCTCCCAATGCAAGCTGCTCTACACTCATCAGACAGTAACAAAGAGCCTTCAAAACTCACTTTTGTAATCTGCACTCCAGCTCCCAACCTTGAAGCTTCTGCCTTGGTATGCTATTAGCAGATCTTGACCCACCCAACTGGTGGATCAGCAAGCTTCAATCAAGAGAAATTCTTTCTCAGTCTTCATTACAGTGATAATAAAATGCTGACATGGTCAAAAACTGGCCTTGCCTACATGGCTCTACTATCAGCGTTACTGCCAGGATCATCATTGCCATCAGTATTAAGATCATCTTTGTTAGATGAGATAATCTCAATTATCATTAGTGCTAATTTATTATGTTCCTCATCAGCTCTGTCATCAGTGTCATTCATCTAATTGTTGCTCATAAGCATTTAACAAAGAAAAACAACGGCTAATCTGCAACATTTAAATCAGCTCTGGGAGCAAAAGTGGAAAAAAGCCCATGAAACTCTCAGACCTCCCACAGCACTGCAACTACTAACAGTCTGGAAAAAGAACAGTTCTCCAGAAGATGTCTGTAACCTTATTCTACAGACACCAGTGGATGAGTAGAAGGTGTTCATCAGGAAAGGTGGGCAATGAAGATCCATCTGCTCACCCCTGTGCAACAGACCCTTGTGCAGAGAAGGACAAGGTACAGTCCTCCCTGGCTAGGGACTGACAGAACTTCAGGATAGGAAACAACGCTGTAGGTCAGGAACATATAATTTATGCACATTTATTGCCACCCCATAACTGCAGTTTGCTGGAATGATCTTCTCCCTCAATTATTTCATTACATGCCAGTGAACTGCAACAGGCTCAGTATAGTTCACAGTCAGGTGCATTTTGTTGTTTTTTCAAAGTATGAAATGCTGGGATACCACCCAAGGATAGTCATCAGTGTGGCAGTGATATTTTATGGTCACAGGAACTCTCCCCTTGAGGCCAAATCTATTATAAATGTTTGGATGACCCTCAAACACCTGCGAATGCATTTGTTCAACAATCCTCAAAAACAGAACACTGGAGTTATGAAACCTATTTCACATATGCCGCAGGATGAGGGAAAACAATCCAGGGCATGTCATTTCAAAGCCAGATTCCTAGAGCAGAAATTCCCCAGCTGTCAGCAGGGTCACTTCTGCAAACACTCTCACAGCAAGGAGCCATCCCAACCAGCCGGCTAATGGCAGATCTGATCCCACAGACAGCACGGGTCTCCTTGAGCTGCAGGCACGTGTGTGGAAAGCCAGATGTCCTGGTTTGTGTCTCTGGCACAGCACCGGGACGCTGCAGCCAAATTCTTCCCTGACCCAATTGCACAGATGTTGGAGGAGCGGCAGTAGCTCAAGACTGTGCTTTTTTATCTTCATAGGAGCAGATGCGGGAGGGGACTGATACACGTGAGACCATAACTACAAATCTCAGTGCAGTGAAGCATTTTGCACTTGTTTCCCCTTGGCAACCTGCAGCACAGCAGAGAAAGCAAATGGCAATCAGTGGTTTTGGGAAGCTGGGCGTGACTCCTCACCGCTGACATCTGCGTGACGGTCATCCACTCGGGAGGGATGTGGAAGTGGGCGCCGGCCGAGTCTCCCAAGAGCACGACCCCTTTTGAGTCTGCACCTGATGGATGCATTTTGTTAGTCACATGGGGCAGAGGGAGCAAACTGAGAGAGAGAACAGTGCTTAAAGAGGAACAGAAGTAGCAGTTGATGGAGTCACAGAGTGACTGACTACACCGCTTTTCACATGGCTTAAATGTTCAGACACTGCAATAGGACTTTCACTCCATCCACAGCAGAAACTGTCTAACAGGGATTTGCCAACAACCCTAGAGAAACAGCTGGGGACTGGGCATGAAAAACAAGGGGAGGTCTTGCTAATTGGAAAAGAATCCTGGTTGTATTCAAATTGTGTGTTATTTCAGCAGAGGTTCTGCTGTGCAGACAGTGTTTATTTTTACTATCCATAGATTATGCATTAAAAAGTACTTAAACATTTAGGGAAATCGGATTACTCAGAAAATTGCTCAAAGCTCCTTATAACAGAACTGGGCGGTGGATGTGCGACTCATGTGAGTGTTTCTGCTAGAACAATCTGTCTGGTTTATAATTAATGTCACTTAACATTTGTAGATTAGCCTTTCATCTAAAAATGTTGAGGAGTCTTGCCAGGCAATGGTTCATACCCAGGATACTGATTTCAGTGTAAGGTGAGGTGAGTGGCAACTGCAGTCACTGCTGGTTTGTGAGGCTTTTATTTGTGCAATGTGGACACCCGGGCACCCACCCACAGCACAGTCAGGGAGATCAGATGATGCCATCACTTCACCCCTTTAAGGCCTTCTCTGGAAAAAAAAGTATGTATTTGTGGCAAGAGGTAAAACTGGACAAATGGAAATGTTAAGCTGCTTCCCTAAATCTCAAAGCCATTACTCTGGGTTAGTCTTCAGGTGCCAGAGAAGATCCACAGGTGACATCTTAGTTTGCTGCTGTCCCCAACCTATATATTCAACTTCATTATTGAGCTGACTTTTAACAGGAAATTACCAGCAGCCTGTGTTTTTCAAGTTTCATCTTTACCCATTGTCAAGATTTTAAAAAACTCAGTAATTTTGCTTTTCTCATGGTGTTATAAAGCCTGTTGTCTTTCCCTTGCCTTGTGAACATGCAAATATTAAAATATTAAGACACATGGTTTCTTGTATTGACTCTTAATGATTTACCTTTGCAGAATTTCTCCTCGTAGGGAATTCCATCTTTTGGATCCACACCCTGTTGGAGAAGAGAAAGGGTAGATAACAGTATCTATCTGGCACCTGAAGAATGGCAGTGCAAAACAGAGGCTAAGAATTTAGTTATTCTTGAATATTTGCCTGCAGGAGGCACTGCATCATAATAATGATGTTTTCCATTACATTATCTTAATAAGTACATGTAGATTTAAATTAATCATATAAGCTATAATTTAAACAATCATAAGCATCAATAAACAAACTTAACATCACCTAATAAAACCAGAATAAATAGAAAAGATACATTTGCAAACTAAATCAAAGACTAAAGGTGATAAAAGAGAAGCAGCAATCAGGAAGGTGCAACTTCATTTACTTACCCATATGCCATTGCAGTTAGAGTCACTTTTTGCATCCCAATTATCAGGACTAAAACGGAGACACAAAAGGATAAGCAATGTCATAAAAAAAAATTGGGAAATCAGATCCCCAGCGCCATTCTTCACCAAGATTAAAAAGGAATTAGAAATTCCTTTCTGCATGGAAGGGAGGGGTTTTTCCCCCTTTGGATTTGGGAGAGGCAATTTTTCCTAACAAAATGCAAACGTAAAATGTAATATTAATGTAAAGTTAATACTGGGAGTTGCTGAATGAAACTTATCCTTTTAGTCAGTGGCATGGTTTCCCTCCCCACCTCTGGTCTGTCTGACTAATTTTAGCAGCAAGTGCTTCAGAGAAAGGAAAGAAATGTGTGCACCACCCCTGCAAATGAGTCCCATCCCTGGTCTTGATCATCCCCTCTTGTCTCCCTCACAGTGAAATCAAGCAAAAAGCAGTGATGTGCTGTCTCAGAGTATGGTCAAAACAAACTCTGGAGCTCATTCTTCTCAAAGCCACAATTAATAAGAAGCCTTTAAAATAATTAAAATCTTTACCGCCTGCCAGGGTACACGGTTGTGTTTTTGTCATTGCAGTCTCTGCCTCGCCAGTGATAGCCCCTCAGTGTCTAAAGGCCAGGAGAAACACACAGATAGGACAGCCATTATTACTCTTGCACTTTTAATTTAAAATATCTAAAATGAGAATCTAACTCAAGGTGTAGGAATAAAATCCAGTAAACAGGTTGTATTCCTGAGTCCATTTGCTAAGCTTTAATAAGTGACACCTAGCATGCTTTGGTGCAGAAATAAGACAAGTTGGCAATTTATTTTTTTGTTTAATATGACTTTACTTCACCTCTTATTAATTCAGTAAACAACCACTCAGCAGCAGAGCAATTTGCTTCTGCAGGGAGCACAGCTTTATTGTGCATTTCCCCAGGTGGCACACATGACTGATTGCTTTTTCATCCAGGAAAAAACCCAACATTTTATGACAAAAAACCCTTCCATTCATTTTATTCCTATATCTATTTTCACATGAATGGATAAGGCTTTTCAGAAAGTAGGAGGAATCCCAGAGACATCCTCATTATCAAGGGATTGCTGTACCAAAGGAAAGGCTTTGCTTACTGGGAAAGTGCTAAATTTATCTCCATCAAAGTCTTCAAAAGGCAGTTTACTTCTTAGAACACTGTAAAAAACAAAAACAAAAGCCGTGGTGTTAACATATGGAAGGGAATCTATTAAGAAAGTAAAAAACACAGTGAAGTGTACAGAACAGATAATAACTGCCATGATAATATTCACTGCTCTCTATTCAGTTGTGGCTCTGTGCTTGTACTTCAGCAAAGTGATCCTGCCCAACACAGTGAATTCTGTATTTCAATATCCTCTGACTGAGCTCTGGAGGTGAGGCTGATGGATTCCTGTATGGCTTCAGTGTCAAAGCTGCAGTCTCTCAAACAAACTAGGACAACAAATATGTGGTAAAAGTTTGGGGGTTTTTTGGTTGGTTGGTTTTGTTTTGTTGGTTTTTTCTTTTTTTTTTTTTTTTTGCCTACACAAAGAGGAAAGTAAAAAACCAAAGACAGTGAGAGACAGACTGCATGAGGGAGAGAAAACATAGAAAAGCTGAGTTGAACACATGCAATCCAACATATGATACACAATTTCATTCCCACTTCCACTGTCTGAACTCACAGGGCTCAAACTCAGCTTACATGTCCTTACTAGCATTTAAAAAGACACTTGCAAGATTTTTCACGTCAATCAACCCATTCCAAACAAACTCCTGATATTTGCAGTTTCAACTAAATGAGCAGAAGTAGGTGAGCAAATTAGTCTTGGCAGTTGAATCAGACAAATATACAGTTGATAATCCTTATTTATTCTTAGACTTGCTTGAGTACTCCTCCAAGTCGCTGGAGTACATTGACAAATACACTTTATAAGTTGTAGAAGCTCACGTCCTTGGCTTAGAAACTGACTCAAAGTCAGCACTATCATGAATTGTTTTTCCTAAATGACATCCATGTGACTTTCTTAAACATTTTGGAATTGTTTATGCATCACAACTGACATTAAATTTGGGCTCCTCACAGAGTTATGGAGGTGCCCTCCTGCACTGAGACATGGGCACAACAACTGGGTGGACAAATGAAATTAAAAAGTTTCTTGGGGTCAGAAAATCTCAGGAGAAAAGTGGCTTCCTCTTGGAGATGTCACACCTGTGAGTGTGTCACATATTTGAGCTCTGGGACATGCTAAAATTGAGCAAATGGCTTAAGCACTAGAACAATAACAGGGATCCCTGTGAAGAATCCTACCTGAACTCTGTGCAAGCTCCTTCTGTACTACCTAGACAGTGGTTTTATAAAGGAAACCAACATAAGTATAGTATGGGAAGCTCTGACAGCTAAGGATGACTTTCAAAAGAAGCAAATTTACCATGTTCTGTTTTTGGTTAAGAACTGAAAATGTATACATACTGTTTAATCTTCTCACACAGGTTAGCCAGAAGAGGAAACGCACATACACTTGAGAACCCCATGAAGGTTTTCTGGAGAGGAAGAAAAATAAAAGTAGATCGATGCATTAGTTCAGAGAGGTGCTGTAGCTTGGAATATTTAGTGTCAATTTATTACAGAGTATTTTCTGCCTAGAAACATCCAAAAACTCCAATGATGCCAATAAGGATGCTACATGCCAGAGGATTTAGACCTGACACAGCAGTCAAGGATTAAGGCTGAGCATTTTACAAACCAACTGCTCTTGCTTTCAAAGACCTGTAAAACTCAAAAAGGAAAGAAAAAGTTCTGGTCTTCCCTTCTCTCTGTCTTCTCTCATGTAACCTATATATATATTTTTTTTTCATTCTTTGTAAAAGTTACTGTTCTCATGTTTGGTAAACATGGTGGCACCTGACACAGTGAAAAACATGTGAAAACCACACACTTGGATTCATGAGTCTGGTTTCTACATGCCAAAGGCCAGACACAGCTCCAAGAAGAGGAGAAATGAGAGGATCCAGACTGTGCATAGAATACCCTTGATTTTTTAAATGAGATTTTTACCTGCAAATTTAGACTTTATCTTGCCCAAACCTGTAAGATGTAAAACAGTTGCTGCTAGAAAAATTCTTTCAACATTAGTAGCCCACAGCCTTGGGCCAATCCAGTTGATGTTCCAGGTAGCCAGGAAGCTTCAGAAGCTGAAAGAGGCCCTCCTAATGAGTTGTGTTGCCTGGGCAATTAATGCCACAAACACACTGCTCATGTGGCTACACTGTAAGTTCAGTTGGTCTTGGAATACTGAGGGTGTTCAAGTGGTCTCTAAATGCAGAGGGCTTCTTGGTGCACAGCCTAATTCTTTATATTCACTGAGGCTACATTTACCATGTAAATACAGAACAGGTGAGCAGATGGGCATCCTCATAACTTTATGCAAAGAAGGGTAATTGTTTATACAGACACAGCACTTAAAAGCTCTGTCCTTGGACCAACTGCATTGTGTTATATACTTTATATACACAGAAAAAAAAAAAGAGTAAGTTAGTCCTCAACCTAATCATATTACAACCCATGCCCAACGTGAAACAGAAGGTAAAGGTTGAATACAGCTCAGGAGAGGCCAATGAAAGGTTATTACACACCATGCAATAACCCAGTGTATACAGCTCTGAGTGACAAAGAAGAACTTTGAGGCAGCACAGCAAGGCAGTGAGGCCAAGGAGCGTAGGGCATTGCCTTGCAGCTCCAGGGAAGGTGTTTGCTTGGTCAGGCAACAAGGGGTGATGGAGATAAGGGTCTCACACTGCCCAGAGCAGGAGGTTGGGCACAGAAACATGCCATGGCCAGGATCTCACTGTGGAGAGGGGAACTGGGGTAGTGGAGAGGGGACAGAGCCTGTAGTACAACGATTGCAGCCAACATTTCTGCTGGTGGCGGAAGTGACCATATACCAAGGTGAAGATGAAAAAGAGTGGTACTTTTTCAGGTACCACTGAAAAGGAGGAGGAGGAGGGGAGATCTGCAGTGAAGTAGGAGCTGCAAGAGTGCACTTTCTGAAGACGGCAAAAATGAAATCCAGGAGAAAAGAAACCTGCAAAAAAACCCACCAATTAACTTTCTTCAGCTCTGTCCAATGCACTCAAATGATAAAACTATAGTCACACTGGCTTGGAGGAGGAGGAGGTACTGGTGGAGTAAAAGGAGAAACCAGAACACAACCACAGAAGAAGTGGGGAGAAAAAGCCAAAAGCCACCAGCAAGGGGCCGCTTTCCTTAGGCTGAAAGGCCAACCTGGTCCCATTTCTGCCCCTCCAGTTGCTCTCTGTGCTTCCCCATCCCCCTGCACCTCTGTATTCAAGCCACTGGCTGCCTTAGGGCTGTGTGCTGCAGCATGGCTGGGACACAGGCCTCCTTTTTGCTCGGTGTGTATGGTCAGGTGGACAGAGAGCATGGGATGTGCACAGACAGGATGTCAGCTTTTCTCAGAGAGATTTGCAAAACTATGTACATCTCCTGGAAAGAGGAAAGAAATCACTTCCTCCCCCCCTTCACTTAAGACTAATCCTGCCAACAGAAGCACCAGAGGCTCTTTAAGCCTTCCATCAGGCTAAAAGTTTGCAGGGTCTTCATCTGAGCTGTCAGCTTTTCACTTCAGCCTAAGTCACAACATGCAAAGCCTTTGAAGTTAAGGCACCAGGAGCCAAAATCGCACCAGAAAGACAAACTACAGGGCTTGCAAAAAATAAATACAGAAATAAAACCTCCTTTTATTCTGCTCACAGGCTGTGCGGAAAAGTTTACCTTTTGCTGTAAGCAGAATGAAATCTTTCTTAGTTTGTCTTTTGAAAATTGTTGCTGACTGCCTCTCTGTTGGTTTCAAAGGAAGGTTATTCTGCAGCCCCAAAGGCTGCCCAGCTTTGGTGGGAGTGGATGCACAATGATGACCTGAGGGTGCTGTGGGTGTTGCTGAGGACCAGCTGCAGCAGCATTCAAAGCCCAGCAGCCTCTGGCTCCACAACCTTTGTATTCCCACGGCAGGTGAGACAGTGAGATCTGGAGGCAATGCTTTAGCTCTGCTTGGCATGGTACAGGAGTGTGGCTCATCTGCTCTTTGAGAGTGTCTTGGGCTACTCTCAAAAGGACAGGAATACAGGTATTAAGAAAGGGGAAATCTTTGTGTGAACAGACACTATTGGGTCTTTCCCAGCAGAGACAGGCTACAATTGCAGCAGGAGTTGACAGAAGATGGACTACTTGCCCCTGTGTAACATGAGGGGGTGAGCAGGAGATCAGCTTATGTCTTCCTCTGCCTGTCAGTTCACTTTGGGCTCCCTCCATGGCTTCCCACTTGTCCCACTACCAGGCTATGACTTGCAGGGATCTCATAGTCATGTCAGGATTGTGCAAATGATGCCTGCTCTCATTAAATGCCAGAACTCTAATCACCATTCTTTCATTGCTATTGCTCAAAGATGCCCCTTAGTATCTTCTCCACCCACAAGAAGAGTTAATGCTAGAGGTGCTCACAGTGATTGATAACACTAATATCCTATTCATTGCCTGTTAACATTCCCTAATGACATTTCTGTAATTATTTTAATTGGTTTTACTAACAAGAATAACAATGAGCCCCTAATGCTTGTTGGTGTTTGGTTTAAGCCAGTGCCTTACAGATGGCTTACTCCTTTTAATGAGCAGAGACATTTATTAGAATTTTTTGGAGTTGTGGCTGCTTTCATTGCATCTCTACATCTGCTGAATACCTTTTCTTTTTCCTAAACTCATAATGATCGTAAGAAATCCCAAGTGAATGTGAAATCCTGGGATCCAGATGGATCTCCCATTCTCATTACAACTGCCATCATCACATCTCTTTTTTTATGCAGAAACATACAGCTGCCGTGTCAAGATGGAGACAGTTAACTTGCAAGAACTTCTTCAGAAGGCTTCCCCCAAAGATACAATGCAGCAAAAGCAACCAAAAGAGCAGATATGGGAAGAATTAACAGATCTAATTTGACATTTTGGTCAAGCATGAGCCAGAGCATGAAAGAGGCCAGATGAGTGTTTTTCTTTCTTCACTGATGTGGATGCAGGGATGTCCTACCACAGCTGGGGTGTTTCTGGTTCCTCACCCCCACACTCAGCCAAGTAATCTTCTCCCCAGGCAGTGAGAGCACCTCAGCTCTCACTAAGGTGTATCTGCCTGTGCAGGTGACAGGTCATGATTTGGCAGCCTTGAGACTGGGCAGGTGATTTCCTTACTCTTTCATCACATGCTGCTGCTCTGGGATCCATGGCTTATGCAAGCATGATTCACACTGTACTCCCTCCTGGAGATTCTCCTTTGTGTTTCTTACTGCATTGTTTTTCTGGATCTGAAAATAACTTCAGTCTGGGTGAATGGGAAAATTGCAAGCTGAGGTAACGCCTCTAGAAATGCTATTTTCTATTTTCCAGGTTGAAAATAAGTTTCAGGCTGGGTCATTACAGGATGCACAATAGGAATAACTGCAGGACAGGCCTGAGTAAGCGCATGATACGTGTTTTAATTTGAGCTGTCCTTGCATTGTGCAGGAGGTTTGGAAATACATTGCATTGAAACCCAACTGTGACCTTTCTGCTTCCAGTCTGTTTGTCCTTCCCCCTGGTAAATAGGCAGCTAGGAGCAGGAAGGGGCCAAGGGGCAATGGAGATTGAGAGAGGTATTGAGGCATTGAGCAGTTTTGAGGATACGGGGGAGTAAATGTGATAGGAGAACCTACTGCACCCAAAGACTGATGGCAACCATGCCACCCTACCCAGGACAGCCTGAAAGAGTGTGGCACGCCCAGCCCAAGAAAGTGGGATATGGCTGGCCATGTGAGGGACTCAGCCCAATATGCCAAGGGTATAGCACATGCAAGGAAGCAAAAGAACTGTGCCCCAAGGGGCAGCACCACCGTGCCAGTCCCTCTCCAGCCCCTGTGCCTGATTTCCAGCTCACAGAGAGAACCTTCTTGACTCAGAGCATCTCTTTGCAGGTGTTAAAGTGGGGACTTGCTCCAGGGAAAGAAAAATTAAAATTTCATGTAATTTGAGCAGAAATTTCAGGCCATCAGTAGCACAGCACCGAATAGGAAGGAAAATGAATAAGAGGTCCTGCTGGTTGCTGTTTTGTGGGAGCTGAGGCCCGTCTCTCCAACACTTTGTTTATTTCCCTGGATTGGCAATTTGGCAATTGCTCAAAGGCTAATTAGGCACCTCAATTTTCACTTTTGTGAGTAGCATCGCAGTAAGGATTCAGGAACAAGCAATATCAATAATTTCTTCACAAACAGTTAGAGCATTTCCTGTGCATTAAATGCCTGAAGACAACTGGAAGCAAACTCTAGGGCTGAACTGACTCACCTAAGTGAACCTAGCAGAATAAAAGCTGCTACCCTTCTCTACTACCCTTTAGAGATCCTCTACAAATCTGAAAAACGTTGGAGGCAGAAAGATTTCAAATCCCATTTTTCAAATTTTAGAGGCAAAGGCAGCATCTCATAAATACAGAGAAAATACACAGAATTTGCGTTCAGGCCACTGCTTGAGTTTCAGGCAGCCCCAAAGCACAGTTGCTCTGCTCTGAGGCAGTGAGTCAGTTCATGAGGCACCCACTTACATACAGCCACATTTTTTATGATTTCTTTTTATGCTCTCCCCATACTTTCATATTTTTTCTTTACTTCTCCCTCTCTTTCTTCCAGTGTCACCTGATAGAGCAGATCCTGTATCAAGTAGGAGTGAGTCAGCATTCAATTCAGTGCTAATCAGGAGGATTCACAGTCAGACAAAACAAACAAGGACTCAGTCCTGATAAAATGCCAGTACACAGTAAAACACCCTAATGCCATCTATTTCTTACCAGATCCTTGGAAGTCTTCATAATTCTTTTTGCTTTTCTTATTGCAATACTCAGTCCCACCTAGGAGAGCAAGAACAAAATGAAAAACAACCAGGTCAGCCTCACAGTATCCTACCAACTTTTCTCCCCATTTCCTACCATTTTTTTCTATTTAAATATCAGTCACTGCACAGAAATGATGTATGAGTCCACAAACTCCTCATCAGTTACTTTTTATTGGACTAACAATCAATTATCCAGTCACCTTCTATGAAACTCCAGTTGCAAGAGTTCATTTATTTTGCTCCAGGGCATCATTTATTTCCCAAGGAAAAGTCCAGATCAGCTGAAGAGCTGAAATTCATATCCTGACTGCACTGCGTGAGCTGCAGAGGACATACTTCTCTAGTGACTCCTCCTGAAGGAAAATTCATCCATTACAATGCTAAAAGAGCGTTACTTGTGTAATGTCACTCTGACTAGCTGTGGGTAACAGCAAGGGTACAGAGGAAACATTTGCTCTTGCATGTGAAGAACCCTTTTTCTGACACAGAGATGGGGCTCCTGAGAGTCTCCTAAAAGACTTCTATTCCATTTTCAGTCTTATGAGAAGGGTGAAATGGTACAGATGTTACAATTCATGCCATCACAATCAGAAGCCAAACTATTTCCTAATTACAATACATTGTAAGCATTTTTTGGCCTATCAGCTTTTGCCACAAAATGCTACTAGTGCTTCTAAGACAGCAATCTAAAAATACCCCACGTGGGTCTTGCCTGCAATACATCTTTCGTACTTGTTTCTCCAAAATATCTAGTCTGTTTGCAAGGTCATGGTTTGAAACTTGTTTCCAGTTCAATCTCTCTCTCAACAATGTCTTCCCTATTCCATGGCTTTTCTACGTCAGCACACCTTATCTCAAAGTTTGCATACAGAAGCACAAGACTACGTAAGCCTTCTGTCAGGCTTTGAGAATTCTCTGCAAATCCATCTCCCACAGATAAGGGTTATACTCAGCTGAGGTTCATCCTGGCAGGGGAACAAGGCATGCAAGAAGACACAAAGCAGGGAACAGAGTTTGGAAGGAAAATCCCCTGCTTAGGATCCAGGAAGGTTAGCTTTTTATTCTGGAAACACCTGCCCTGGAGAGCAAGTTCATGCTGACAGTGGCAAGATAGTTTTTCTGTCACTGGGTCCATGCCAACTTGTACTGAAGAGGCATTTTGGGATACCTCCCTAATGTGGGTACTTATATCTTCATAGAAGGAAAGAGTAGGAGAACCATTCCAAGAAGAGGTCTTGGAGAGACATCAGATTGGCCATCATAAGGCCATGGATTACAAATAAGTCAACTACTAGTAATACACAAATGATTCCTGAAATCCCTTGCACACAAGCTCTTTGAAGGCACAGAGGAAACTTTGTGCAAGGGACACCATCCATGACTGTGAGTGACAGCCAAGGACCAGCTCCCCTGGCAGCAGGAGGACAGATGTGCCACGTGTGGTGCGGCAAGGCTGTGGCCAAATGCACCCTGACAGCTGCTTGCCATGGCCAGGAACTGCCAAACACTGTCACAGTCCTGCTCTCCAAGCTTTCCTCAAGGCTCTGCCATTGCAAAAACCTCAAAAAATATGCCTTTGCAGCCCATGCGGTCCACAGCCCTGGGTGCTGCCTGAAGAAATGTTGAGGCATGGGCAATAAGTTGGGGCTCTTTCTACACTGTGCTGTTCAGTGTTTGCCTGGCCTTAAGAAATTTGTCTTATATCACAGCACAGAAAGATCACACTGCTTCTGCTGCCACAAAGACTCTTCCCAGTCATGGAGGTGAGGAGATGCCCCAGATATGCTCCAAATATCCAAAGTATTGAACAACTGTTTAACAGCTCTGATGAACAGCACTTTCTAAATTCAGCCATATCTTTCCATAAGAAAAAAAGTTCTCACAACTCCTATTTAGGGGGGGGGAAAAAAAAAGAAAAGAA